>OX463842.1:29622634-29763774 GCA_949825065.1 Odontocerum albicorne
TCATATTTTTTTATTGTTATCCAAATGAGGAAGAAAAGTATTACTTAAGGTCTCTGAACATATTAAAAAATAAAAATATTAATTTCAAAGACCTAAGAATAAGTGCTGAGATGTGAATTATAATATGAATAAATACTCGTACATTGATTTGATATACGAGTATACTCGTAGAATAACTCGTATTTGATATACTCGTAGAATAACTAAATAAATAACTTGTGTTGCGTATTACGTAGTCAACTATTATCACAAAAATGCAATTATTAAATACAGTTCATAAGTGCTAGTAAATTCAGTTTGAAAGTGAGACACAAACGCTTTTAAGTCAATAATAAATAAATTTGCCAGACAGTATTCCCAACGGTATTGCTAGTTTATTTATATGTTATAGGATCAGTTTAGATTTTACTTTAAGACAATTTTTTCTTCAAATAACTTGAGTTTTAACAAAATTAAATACTGTGTTGTATGATACGGTATCTCTCATGATCACGTGTGATTTTCAGCCATCCTCGGGATGAAATATATTTGTGCGTGTATTAGTTTATTCTGTGAACAGTGTTGAACTTCAACAAGCACACAGTCATGATAAATCAAACCTAAAGTTCCGATGGTATGTAGATAAAATTTAAGATGTTCAACGGTTTAAAATTAAAACCAATTTGGTATTAAATCTTTCAGAAATCGAACCTGGGGCGCACACTTCCCTAGCGTGAATTATAACCGTTGAACCATGGCCGCTAATTAGGGCCGCTAGGTGAGTTTATTGGTATATGGTAATCTCTTTTCATTAAGCAGAAAGATATTATAGAGGCTAAAATGAATGATTGCCCATTCATTATCCATGGCGAGTATAATAAAGGCACAATACAAAGTGGGTGATCGGGGTACTTGACGTTGGTGCCACAGGAGATGACTATGTAAGCCAATTTGTAATAGATAGAATCCTGTTGCAGAAAGGCCAAGAAACTTTAGTACTTGCAGCTTGTCTGCGTCATCTTAAGGTGAAATTTAAAAATGAAACATCGGTATGTTTATGTATTTATTTATAATTGTAATTTTTCTGCGGAGGTATGCAAGGAGGACAATATTCCAAACGGAATCGGCATTCGAATTTCTTGATACCCAACGTTTCCCTCCTCTCCTCCCCTTATTGTTTCCCCTCTATGGCCTCTCTCTCACTCCCCCATATTAATATGGTACATCTACCCCTCCCTCCTACCCTCCTTGCTCCTGCTACTCCGCCCCTAATCTCCCCCTTCACCACCCTCCCCAGCTCCCTATCATCTTCACTCTCATCCTTCCTCTCAATCTCACTCTCCCTCTCCCCATATACCTCCCCCCACCCCCCCCATATCTCTCTCTCTCTCTCTCTCTCTCTCTCTCTCTCTCTCTCTCTCTCTCTCTCTCTCTCTCTCTCTCTCTCTCTCTCTCTCTCTCTCTCCATCTCCCTCTCTCTCCATCTCCATCTCCCTCTCTCTCTCCATCTCCCTCTCTCTGTTCATCTCCCTCTCACTGTCCATCTCCCTCTCACTCCAACTCCCTCTCCCTTTTTTCTGTATTTTACCCATTTATTTAGGGGTCAGCTCCAGCTCTTAGCCACCTAGCTGTCGATTTGCAGCGTTATCATATCGTTATCTTTTGATAGATTTCCTGACTTTAAAATCTGATTTACAAATTTCTTGATATTCGTATAATAAATAACTTGACAATGTTCTCGAGGATAGAATCTGCTACAATTTCCTACCAAAAAAGTATTTTTTATAATTTATACGTAAAAGCTTTCTCGCCTACTATAAATGCTCCTTCTCAAAAAAGAGAAGAAACATAAATTAATTTGCATATTAAATAAACTAGAAAAATTACGCGCATCAGTTATGGAGGTTTTTCATTGTTACACCTTTTAAATGGGGAAAAATTTAACGCCTACCTGAAAAAAATTCACAAAATTTCAAAATTATTACAAAATGAATATTATAAAAGCTTTCGAATTAAAGAGCATTTTATAAGGCTGTTTAACTTGAGTAATATTTCAGCTTTTAATCAAGAAAGTGAACATTCTTTTCTCCGAAAACGAAAAAGGTTACATCTTTAAATTTAAAACTTTTGTGCAATTTGACTTGAGCTTAACTGCTGCCCAGATTATAACCGTAAATTTTGTCAAAAAACAAGGCATTTAGAAACTAACTTTAAATAAATAGGAAGACATGAGAACGTTTTTTTAGTGATTTTCTATTTATTATGTGAATTAGTTGATAAGGCATTTGCCAGGGGGTTTCGCGACGTTAGCAAAAAAAGTTTTTTTTTCTGGTACAATATTCACCAAGCGAATAAAAAATGTAAATAAATTATTATAGACTTTATGTCAAATACAAACTGTCAACTGTTGAACTATCAATCATCGACTATTTGTCGAGTCTAAAAAAGTATCAGTCAATTTCGCACATGGATTACATCTTTAAGATTAATCTACCACTGAATCATCGGTACTGGTGACCTCCGTGACCTAGTTGATAAAATTGAGATTTAGGGTTCGATTCCGGATGTTACTTTTCAAAGATTTTAAAACAATATTTGAAAGGGCGCGAAATCAATTAGGTTGTATTAGAAGCTAAAGGGTTTCTTGTTAATCTCTCAGTTTCAATTTGTTTTCGAGAATACGTTAATTAGGTCAAGTTTATGAAAATATTAAAAATATCCATTGTGTTTGTGAATTGGTTTGCCAATCTGTGCATACGTAATATTGCAAAGTATTTTTGGTAGATCGGTTTTTATTTGATACAGTGGAACAATTATTCCAGTCTACTTGATCAAATAAAGGGCCAAATCTTACCCAATGCGTAAGTTCGTGACTATCGAAAATTGAATGCATAATTTTGATTAATATAATAAGATCCAAATTTTTCCTTCTTTCTTCGAATGGTATCGTATTTAAAATACTTTATAAAGATTCATAGTTCTGACAGATAGTCCAGATTTTTCAATCATTGTATTTTGTAATGTTTGGCAACATCAGTGACCTAATAAATAATATGTTTGTATTCTCTCTGGGGAATTACGATGGCACTTAATAAATAAAAAAGAGTGCCCATTACTAAGAAAGCTTATTTAAGAAATATTGAAGACGTCAATATCCGATGTCCCATTCAAAAGCGACAGTCCGCGAAAGAAAGGAAGAGCAAGTTAGCTCTACTTATTGTCAGTCAGTATGCTTTGTAATATTTTCTACCGGATTGGAGTGCTCTTGATGAGAAGTCATTGATTAAGAACGACCACTTGACTATGGCTTCTAATTGCTGGAACTTGTTTTAATTGTAATATATAAGGGTTGTGTTCAATTTTTTTAAGAAATATGATACTATAAATATTATCCTATTAAAATAAGATTTACTTTTCACCACTTGTAAGATATATTTAGATAAGTTAACAAAAATGTGGACAAAATAATAAAAAGTATTTCAGACCTAATTTATTTCATCTCCAGTCTGCGTCTATTGATAATCTTTCTTGATCCGATCTGTCACATTTTCACATTATTCAACACATCATATTTTGTATTTCACTCAAATAATCGATATTTAAGAAACAACTATAGAATCATACATTAATCTCAAAATATTTCTCGTCCTCTCAAATAATATCTCGTCTTCTCATACAATTTTCCCCCTAATTCTCATTTCCCATCAAGCTGTTCTTTTATTTCATTTTTTGTTAATTATCTCATATATATAGTTTCTATACACTACGTCAAGGACCCGGTAATAGATACCAACAATTATTTTGAAACAAAAACTGGTTGATTAGAAAAAAAATACTTTAAAGCAATAAATCCGTCAGGTGTAGACGAGTGTTAAATTAATAATAAATAAATACTTTTATAAAATTCATGTCACAAACGGGGATAGTGGTCAAATATATAGGTGTATATACTATGTAAAAAAACATCCTACATATATGTAAAATAATATAGTATGTAAAAACCTAATCCACATTCTAACTGGATTTAAAAGTTTTAAGATTTTAACCTAATACAATTTTTGCGATATTGTTTTATTATTAGAGAGAAAGATACATTTTACGGTTAGGTATTTTTAAATGTACATAAGCAAGGTATGTTTTTTGGACATCAAATAAACTAAAATCATATTTCGTCATTACGATGTTTTTTAAAATCTATTCATACTTCGATAAACCAATTTGAAATTCTCTTTGATAATTTATTTTTATATTTCAAGTGTTTTTACATATATTTTAGCACGTTTTTTCAGTTAAAAATGTTTATTTTTTATGCAAAAATTAAAGCAATTATTATTCTTTTTGAAACGATAATAGCAAAAAAAAATAATACGAAAGGATCAGTTTTTATTGACAATGATTGAAAAAAATGGAAAATAATCTAACATTGTTGTTACAAGGAAATTAAAATATACTCGTAATTGCAAGATCACGTACGAGTACACTTAGAATTTTAATTAAAATAAAGCAAAGCAAGCAACGTGAATTTTTAAAATTAAAATTACAGAATTTCAAATGAGGGTAATGAATAAAGGATTTCGAAAAGTTGTTTTTCCTTGGTAAAAATACTTGAATGGGGGAGGAATCTAAATATTTTTAAAGGTGGATACCAGGACCGACGCCGACGCTTAGTACATATGTTATATGGAAGTTTTCTAGATCTGACACATATTAAGTAAATTTTCACACTTTAACTGACAAAACATGGGTCTTACTATATATTTTTTTGAGTAATATGTCGTATGCAATTCTTTTTATTTATCTTGTTATTTTTTTGTAAAAAATATGGCTAGTATTATTTTTAACATGTTCAATGCTAACAACGCGCCTAGTGCGTTCTTCTTCGCAACCGTCGGGTGCTAACAACGCGCCTGACGCGTTTTCGTATGCAAACCAAAGATACTATTACCGCTCGTATGCAAACCAAAGATACTATGAACGCGTGTACCTCAAGTGGTTTCAAGTCAAGTGATTTTTTATTTATTTTAATAATTAGTCAGCCACACGCGAATTACAATAATAATTTTATCGCATTGAATGTGTTAAATATACTTTTTTGGTTACATATTTTTGATCGATGTTTTAATTTTTACTAAATATTCTTAGCCAAAACAATATATGTTTTCCCACGAAGTGTTTTTTGTGTACATAGGGCTACTTATAACCCAGATAAAAAAAACACTACATATAAATAAACTGATTACATCAAGTGCGACAGTCAATGTAATAGACGAATTTTCTATAATTAGATTTGTCAACTGATCTAATGTTCTTAATTATATTAATTGGAAGAAGGATGATAAAATCAAATGTATGACCTATTGACTATCGTGAAATTCATGACCTATTTATTGATTATCGTAAAATTTATGACCTATTTATTGATTATCGTCAAAATATGAGAAAATTCTACACGACAAACTATGAATAAATGATAAGTTTATAAATACTTTCAGAAGTAAAACAGTCTTTTTTTCAAGTTATTTAACAGGGAATTCTGAAGACAATATTTTTTTTAAATTAGCACAAAAAAAACTTTGTTATATTCATCTAAATTCCGATTAAATTAATAAAAAAAGTGATCACTAGGCCTACATTCAAATACAAGTATATTTTTCTAATAATAACAAAGAGATAATTTATAAAGCGTTGTTATGATAAAACTATACATCACCTTTAGAGCGTTATATTTTTGAACTTATAAACCGCTTATATGTTAAGCGCCACTAAATGAATTCAGGTAGGCTATGATTTGTTATTAAGATATGAAAACCAGGATATCAATAATATGTTTTCTATTCACATACCATTCACGCCAGCAATGCCGCTTTTGATGTTTGGACACATCATTACGATCAAATAATAACGCAATATGATAAGAAGCTTGTTTATAAAACCCAAGAGCTCCGTGATCTTGTTAACGATCCTATGGCCTACTTATTAAGACACTTGTCTTACAATTTCAGTAATTATCCAGATTTTTCAACAAAAGTTTCAAGTCTAGTTTTCAATTAAGACTTATTTAAAACCTTTCTGTTTGGTTGCAAGAGTTGCAAGAGATTATTAAAAGGCAATACATTCGAAAGATTGTTCTGTATAAAACAAAAGTATAATACAATGTAACTTAAATATTTTTTAGTACTCTCTATTAGATTCTTTCAATATCGAACACTGTAACCCAACCTAAAACCACCCCTGTCTAAGAACTACTGTCTAGAGATTGTGTTTAAACTTTATAAATCGCACAGAAGGGTTAAATAACCATCGGTTTTATTAACTCTTGCTTACTTTTCCTCTGGTTTTATTAACTCTTGCTTACTTTTCCTCCGGTTTTATTAATTTAATTTATTTTAATAACTTTTCAAGTTACTCCGCAACGGTGTTTAAATACAGTTGTTTCGTTCTTTACTTACTTTCATTAGTGAATGAAATATTTTTGAATATTTTTTACTTTTCAAATAAAAAATATTATTTCAGAAACGTTTGTGAAATTTTTAAGTCAGACCATTTGTTGGCTTTTCAGTGACTCACAAAAGTGTAGGGTCCTTTTAAATAAATAATTAAGTTATTTTAATATTCGTTGGTTAATACATTAATGATTATTTTTTATTGATACATACAGAGGAAATTAGACACCTTCTTTCAGTACACTATAAGACTCTTTATCTTGTTTTCACTACACATTTTTTTTGACAAGTTCCATTGGAGTTATTATTGTGCATCAGTGTTTGATCGTTATAATCTTGATACCTGTTAAAATGTCAGAGATAGGATTGTTAGTGCTAAAGGTCTGGCGGATAGTTACCTTGTTATTCATTACTGCGATCCTGTTTTTTTTATACTTTTATTCCTTATTCATCATCATCATATAATAATAACGCCATGTCATTATTGAGGAAGTTAAAGAGAATAGATATCCACTTATTCTTATCCTGGCCCACATCTTTCGCTTCTGTTACGTCCATACACTTCATTATGTTTACTCTACTACCTCAAGTTTTTCGTTCAGAATTTGAGTAATTTAATCGTAGCACATTTTTTTAAGATTTTCCAAAACTTATTGTAGTTTCTACATAACTTTGATAGATTATTTTTGTAAATTTTTTATTATTACTTATTTTTATGTGACCAGCTTAATGCTCCTTTTTACATCTTAATCCCTGCATTCTATCTTAAAACCCTAATTCCTTATGGTGTCGTCCATTTTCTCTGATCACCTTATTCCACTTGAATTTATTTAGTTGAGCCAATGTATTTTATTTTATAAAATTGTGTTTACATTTCAACATTTGAACACGAAACTGCGATAAAAATACACACATAATTCCAACCACATCATAATCTCAACACTCACATCAAAATCATATGTAATAACTCTTCTTCTTCTTCCTAGGGTCATGTCAGATCCCCCCAACGTTGACTATCACCTGAGAGTAAGCATCTTTGTCCCCGGCAGTCCAAAAAAGATCCCCAACGCTCCTTATACCAGTTCAATCACGTACATTGCGGATCCAGGAGATTTGCCTCCTGCCAACACCTCTTCGACTCTCTATTTTACCTTGGATGATCAGGTGCAGTAATTTGTACTTTTCTCCTCTAAGTACATAACCCAAATAGGACACCTTTCGGATTTTAATATTAGTCAGCAGCTCTCTATCAACTTTGGCTCTTTGAAGACACATTGTGTGGCTGACCATATCCGTCCAGGGTGTCCGTAGCATTCTCCGGTGTATCCACATTTCGAATGCTTCCAGTCGGTTTATACTACCAACTTTGAGGGTCCATGATTCCACTCCATATATTAACACTGACTAAACGTAGCATTTGACTAACCGTTGTCGAAGTTTCAAGTTCAGGTTATCATCGCAGAATACGCTTCTCATTTTATTAAAAGCCGTACAAGATGTTTAAATTCTGCACTTGACTTCGGTTTCTGGGTTGAGGTCTTCCCCTAGGATACTTCCGAGGTATTTAATTTTTTCACTCTCTCTGTATCAGCACCGCTCAATGTAAGACGTGCTCCTGCCGGCCAAACACCATGTACTTAGTTTTAGCTGCAGGACCTGCAGGATTTAAACACCATGAACTTAGTAATAACTGTTAATCACACGTTTTACATTTCTTCAGTCATTCGCTTACATTCCTATGTGGAGATTTCCAAAAACCTCTTCCTTTCTCTCTTCCTGTCAAAGAGCCAAGCTGTTACATCAGTTGTATAAGGTATTTCATTATGTTATATCGCGTGGTTTGGCTTATGATGCCTTTCGGATTGTTGTACCGCGTGGTTTGGCTTTTAACACATCTCGAAGTGTTGTACCGCGTGGTTTGGTGATGTCTTTCGGAGTGTTATAACGCATGGTCTTTTAGTGTTGTACCACGTGATTTGGTTTATGGCATCATAAGACAAACCACGCGGCATAACGCTCCGAAAGACTTTAGATTTTCGGTGCAATGAATTGCATATTTCTCCTCCTAAATAAAGTATGAACGCGTCAGGTTGGAATCAAAGCTATTATTTGTTATAAACCAATACTAACCAATTAAAAGCGAAGAAAAGCTAATAATAAATAAAACTGTCATAATAAATCGTTGTTTTTATATTACAATTAATTTTGAATATAATTTCGTTATAAGCCTGCAGGATTATCAGGATGCTCTATCTCGTCACCTTATAAAAAATGCGTTTATTATAATCAACCAAAAATATGTTAAATAATCTAAATGTGAAAAAACAGACTTAGAAATCGGGTGGAAATCATGTATTTCACAATTCTATCATGAGTGTCGTCCATTTTCTCTGACAGAAAGCAAATTTTTGCGTTATTGTATAGCACATAGTTTTTATTGTATTTGGAGGGTTTATTTTATGTAAAAATCGCTTCTTACTATCCAAACGTGTGATAAATAAGCCTTAAGCGAAAGCGTGACTGAAATATTTTTGAAAAAACCAGGGTACCAATCCGGGGAATTGAACCCGCAACCCCCGGGTTGAAAGACAGGTTTCTTGTTAAGAAGACCACGGAAACGGTTAATTTTAAATTGAAAAATAAATCACACAATTTGTTACAGTTCGATTTCACCACCAACCACGCTGCTATGGGGGACAAAATAAGTCCCCATCCAGCGCGGTCTATACTAGAAGATCGAAATCTTTTTATTTTTTTATGAGCGTGGCGTAACGTAGTGGCGAAGAGGAAACTCTCCAAAATGAACTTCTCCTCCGGTAGCGACACACCAGAGTGTGAAAAGAATAGTAGCAACAGCGGAACTAAGGTCCGATGTCATGGGAGGAGAAAAATGACTCGCAGCGCAGTTGATATTCTTACAAATCGGTTTAAAACCTGAAGTTTAAACAGCCCGGCAAGTTACCAATTTTTCATACAAAACTTCGAATGCAGCAAAACTATCCCCCGTCGCTACTTAGTCGGATTAGCCAATTAGTTTGAAGATCTACCGATAAAAGGCTGAATGGACATCCCTTTGGAAATTATTGACTCTATTATCATTACAGTATCACAAAATGTGATCTACGAATTGATTCAGATGACCGCAAAAAATAACAATAGAGCTAAACAAGATTGAAGCTAAAAAATGTTGTCATTAACGTTCCCATAGCCAAAGAGAAATTGGATCGTCCAATAGCTTCGTTAGATTGTTTGTTTACTTAGGTGCAGCAGTTTTCACACGGTAAACTAGTGCACGTGTAGGTGGCAGGTGTCTGGATTGTCTGCAGTTGTACTGGATTACGAGGGATATCCTGTTGTAAGTCGTATAAATCTAATTGTTGGAAAATTGTTCAAAGTGCCTGCTTTACTGAACTTCGGTTCTAGACTTAAGTCTCAGAATTATTTATAAAAAATAAATTACTTACGCCCAAAAGCATGGATCTATTCTCTCTCCATAGTCCACAGTATCCCAAGACTGAAGCAAGCGCAGCCAAAGAACCAGCCGCCAGGAGAACGTAGGCTGCCATGGGGTATGTGATTGTACTGAGGAGGGAGACATACTGATGCTTCCCTATCACAGTCCAAAGACCCACAGAGAACACTGCAAGCCCAGCAAACTGAAAAAGAAAATAGTTTTAAAAATAAATAAAATACATTCAATGGCTTTTATCAATTTTATTAGTGTAAGAATTGTTATCTAGTTATAAGTAGTATGTAGGTGTTAATTATTTCTAAGATCTCATATATTAAGATTGAATAAATAAAATAAAATGATATGTAGGAAAATAAGATTAAATAAGTTCATAAATTATAACATATAATTAAGATTAGTTAAGTAATAAATTTGTACATAGGTATAGCCTTGACAAATGTTTGTATAATAATTTACTAGTTTAATAAAAAATAAAAAAAACTTTTATCAATAAAAGAAAAATGTATGCTGTGTCGCAATTAATTTCGATGTCAAAATACGATCGCTGGGTCATGCCCAACGTTAAGATCTTTGTTTCTTTTTTTCGTTTTCCCTGACAGGCTGCAAAGCCCAGTATTTAGTCCTTTATTATAAAATGAACTTTGCCAACAACTTCGTTCCAGTGGATGTTTTTTTAGTTATCTTTTAAATATGAAATCTCATCAACTTTTATTAGAAGCTATGTAGTGTGCGGGAGGTATATGTTTTTAATTAAATATATTATAGGAACTTTAAATTGTTTTCAGTATACATTTGAAGGTTTTACCGAAGTATCTCGTTTCGTTAAGGCTGTAGAATTAAATGTAGGCAAAAAAGACAAATGATATTTGTGAGTAATTTATACGATTTAGGTTCTCGCTATTACCGATTTTTCAGTAAAACTATTAAATGCTATATTTTTTTATTGTTTATACATAGTTTTTTTTTGCGGTAGTGAAACACTTCTTATGTGTATCTCTGATATCCAATTTAAATTGCTGCGGATGCCCCCCCCCACCCTTTTTTTTTCTTTGTAAAAATATTTTTAATCACACGGTTTTATTCAACATTTGGAAAATGAGGAAAATGAAAGGAATTTTTGTAAGTAAAAAAAACACTCTTTAGTAATAAACCTCTCGCTCATTTAACTTTCATCGGTTTGAATTACTCCCTGGTTCAGAGTTACGGCTTTTATTTTTAAAACAATAAACAGAAATTACTGGTTTGAAAATAACAACGTAGACAAAAGCTTATTTACGGTTTCAGGCAACATGAAACCCACCCATCCGATCCAGCGGTTAAAGATTTTTTCTCTCAAATTATTGTAAATATTTAGTTTCATGAGAATATTGTGGTTAAAATATACTTTGAAGACAACTTAATTAAAAATAATGTTTGCTCACGTTGGGAAAATGATTTATACAAGACTGACTGAATAAATCTGCAAAATTAAACATTTTTTAAGAATTCCTGGGATATTACATGACTTCAAAGAAAAAATATATTGTGTTTTCAAAATTCTCTGTACGTTAAGCGTAATATTTTGGAATAAGAAAATTTGGTAATTCATAGAAATCGAAGGGGGTACTAGAAAAGAATGGGTGTGTAGGAGTACAAAAATATATGTCGCAATCTAAAATTCTGGTACCCTGTCATTTTACCTTCGAAATAAAACTAGTGTGATGGGGGTATGTATGTATATACTTAGCTTAATGTTTTATTTGGCGAAGAATATCTCTTAAAATTACACGTAATAACAAAATTAAATAAAGGAATGCTACAATACTGACTAATAAACGTGTTTTATGAGAAGATGTATATATGTAAAGGAACAGGAAATGAAAACATGTGGTGATCTGTCCTCTTTGCACACTCCGATGGTATAATGACGTGATAGTGTGTAAAACATTTACAATTTCTCTGAAGAAATTGGAATTTGCAGTATTGATAAAACATACAATATATGATAGTTTGGACTCAACCTTAGGATTTCCCCAATTTCCGACGGCAAATCATAACAAATTAAGTTAAAGGATAAGGCAAGTCAAGAACCTTAGTTGATTGGGTTGTCAATATGACCATTGGCAACCTTGAATCCAAAAAGAGGAAAGCTTTCAGAATCTAATAAGCTACATGAAATCCACTTTGCGTCACATTAGTGCTTTTCTTAATAAAAAGGCATTTTATTTAAATATTTCATATCTTGAATACATATAACAAGAATTTTATTTGTTATAAAATAAAATGTTGAATAAAAGATGAACCCTTATTTTTAATAAATCTGGCGAAACTAAATGTTTGATAATTGTCTTAAATACCTAGTCCTAAAAAACTTAAAAATTAACACTTGAAGCTTAATAACTCTTTTATCTGACTTTTCCAAAATATGTTAACGGGATGAAATAAAGTCCGGAAGACTTGGGTGTAAGACTAGGCTAACGACTGCAAAAATCCAACAGATATGAGAGTTAACGGTAATATTAAAATATAAAAATTATTTTCAAGGGTGCAGCATCAAAAGTGATATGCTATAATAACATATTTCAAAGTTTATCGGTCGATTTTCAATTATTTCACTGTTAAAATAATTGAAATAATTGTGTTTGGAAAGACGAGTGAGGAGATTTCAACCGGAGAGGTCAACCGAGGAATTTGGGGGAATGACTGATGCGAATGTAAGGTGTGTGTGATGAGTTGCTGGACATGATTTTGATGAGGTTACTGAGATTGAATATTGAATTGAATGCCCATAGCCCGTGACGAGTATAATAGAAGGCACAATACAAATGGGTGATCAGTGTACCTGACGTTGGTACCACTGGAGATGACTATGTAAGCCAATTTGTGATAGGAAGATCCTGGTGCATGAACTATACGGTTCAGCTTTCCATTAAACGGTGTATATTTATAATAAAACAACATAAAGATATTATTTTAAAAGCAGCTGCATTGAAAATCCCATAATATGAAGTTAATACTACTATACTTCGTAACAAAAAAATGCTTAATATTGGCATTTCAATTCGAACTATTGGATCCATAAATTGTTGCGTATATTAAGCTTTATTACAACACCAATCATTAATTTATATATAAAAAAAAGTATCGAGGATGATCAAATTTAAAAACACAACACAAAATTACAGGGTTAAAGCCGAAAATTTTGATTGCAATAATATCACTGATTCTTCTACTTCATGGCGTTTAAAGACCTCGGAGAAATGGCGTCGGCTAAATTTGTATGCTCGTTGATACCCTTGCTGAATTTCGGAGTCGAACCTCATCTCAACGATAAATCGGCTATAGAGCTAACAGGGTCCATAACAACGTATTTATGACACAATACCTGTTTAGTAGAATGGGTTGTTTGTTAAGTCATAAGTGAAAGAAAATCTAGAAGTTTTAAACAATATTATTAAGGCAGCTTTGGAGTCATTTGAGACTAAATTATCATTCTCATTATCACTATCGACTATTATAAGTCAACATTTTTAGATGAAGAAATGATCTTTTTGTATAAACATTGTGATTGTGTTTCTATGTAGTTACATATTCTTTGTTTACAATAAACATAACCAATTAATTATTACTCACTGACTGGAGACATCCTAATTTGGGAGAAAAACTTTTCCAAAAAATCGCAAAAATGAGCATTGATATGGTTCGGTTTAGTAGAAAGAATGGAAAATGAAAGATTTATAAATGTTATCTATACAAGTAGTTCAAAAGGAACGAGAAGTTTGGCAAAACCTAGAGAAATTTGGTACGACCAAATTAATCAAATTTTGAAATAAGTAGAGGGAAAAACTTGTTTTAATATGAGATTATGTTTAACGAGGTGCATGGACGTGGCAGAAGCGAAATATATATGTCAGATTAGAATAAAGTGACGTGATGGTGATGATAAGATAAATAAAGTCTAGGAAATTATTAGCGTCATGGTGACGATGTCCATTTTATTAACATATAACGTATATATACAAGTCATCTAGTTATTGTGAGGTAGAGTCCAACCAAAAGAAATCTATTAACTTCAGAACATATGATTCAGTCCTGTATAATATATTAAAATCAACAGAAATACAGCAATCTCTCACTTTACGCGAGCAATTGATTCCAGGACAACCATGTGTAAATGAAAACCGCCTTAATTGAGCAACTGAATGCCATGTAAAATAAGTGATCTATTGCCAGAAATTCTATTTTTACTTAGTTTAAGAAGCCTAAGTTGTAAGTGATAACTAATAAAACACACATATTTTATCTAACATATGGTATATAAATAATATATAGCACAAGCTGACATAACCCAATATAATAAATGAGGTTAAGAATAATCTCCCGTGATTTTCGTAGCTAAAACCATAGTCTAGAAACTAAATAATATGATATTACCAACAACAAAAAGTAAAATTGTAGATTTAGAATGCAAATTATTAGTATTATAAATATATGTCATTTTTAAGCATTTGAAATTCGAAAAAAATAAACCTTGTTGATGTGAGTTCCTGTAAATAAACGGATTATTGTATATACAAAAACAGTATAAGCTGCGCCAATAGAGAACGTTGCATTTAAATTTGATAAAGTACGAGTATATGAGAACATTTTTACGAAAATATTTGTTTGACATTCGTCAAATAAAATGCGTGACATTTTATTAGTAAACGTGATCTCAATTTGTTGGGAACCTATAATTAATTAACTGGATCTCGAACGCGATGTCGAAAGATACACACGATCTTTAAAATGTATCGAAATATTAGGTCCTTACATATGAAATTGGCGTTTTGTTTGGGAGGAACATAAAGTTGATTTTTTTTTAATATAATATATTTATTTAATCAAAGTATGTACCATTGCTATCTATGCACTTTTGCCATCTCATAGGTAGTTCATCGATCCCTTTACTAAAAAAACCATTCGGACGGGAATCAATAAAATCTTTGAAGTCGGTTTGGACTGCCCCATCGGAGTTGAATTTTTTCCCTTGCAAGAAGTTATCCAAATTTCGAAAAAAATAGTAATCTGTTGGGGCAAGGTCCGGAGAGTACGGTGGATGTCTTAGACATTCCAATTGAAGCTCTTCTAATTTGGTAGCCGTCTGTTGTGCAGTGTATGGTCTAGCGTTATCATGAAGCAGCAGTGGCCTAGAGCGATTAACCAGCCTCGGTTGTTTAGCAGCTAGCTTTTCCATCATGGTTTGCAGTTGCTGACAATAGACATCTGCCGTAATCGTCTGGCCAGATTTAAGAAAGCTGTAGTGAACAACACCAGCACTAGTCCACGAAACGCTCACAAGTAACTTTTTTGGAGTCAATTTTCGCTTGGGGCATGGTTTGGCTGGTTCGGCAGGGTTCAGCCATTGCGATGAGCGCTTCCGATTATCATACAGGATCCACTTTTCATCACAGGTAATGATTCGATTCAAAATCCCTTCATTATTGTGCCGGTTGAGTAATGCAACGCAGCAGTCAAGGCGCGTTTGTTGATTTGCTTCACTCAATTCGTGAGGTACCCACCTTTCAAGCTTTTTCACCTTCCCAATTTGCTTCAAGTGGATTAAAACAGTTTTATCACTAACACCGCAGCCTGCAGCTAACTCGGACGTGGTTTGCGATGGATCCGCTTCCACAATAGCCTTCAATTCTTCATTATCAACTTTGATCTCCGGCCGTCCAGGGGGCTTGTTATGCAGATCGAAATTTCCAGAACGAAAACGTTGGAACCAAAAACGCACTGTGTTTTCTTTTGCGGCACCGTCGCCATACACATCATTAATCCTTCGAGCCGTTTCTGCAGCACTGGTGCCACGGTGGAACTCGTACTCGTAAATAACGCGATATTTCAAGTTTTCCATTTTGTAAACTGAGTGACGAAAAGAAAAAAAACAATTGAGGAAAAAACAAATGAATTATAATTTTCGAAACACAAATACTTGAGTAAATAGCTGTATAAATTTGAATTTGGTATTCCTAACCAAAGAGAAGATATTTGAGATCAAAGTTGCCAGTACGGCAAAACGCCAATTTCATATGTAAGGACCTAATATTGTGTGTTGTAGAAATATGTGATCTTAAAGACATACGTTATATATTCTTGGAATATTTTATGAAAAGCATTTTTTTTTCAAAATACAAATAATAACGATGAAAATCATTTCTCATTTTTATTTTCTCTTTTTTTGAGTAGCTTTCACTTGAATTCAACAGATGGATACAGTCTAGATGATTTATTTAGGAAATTTGTCATTCTTACTGAATTTTGTAACAAATTGCCCTTTGACGCGAACGTCGTGTATTTGAAGAAAAGATCATTTGTACTGGAAAATTATTCAAGTAAAAGGTACTTTTTGTAATGAATTTTATTTCATGAAATAAGAGAGTTTCATTTTCAAGTATGAATAGCAATAAACATTTTTTGTTAAGGGCATCAATATAACTTGTTTTACATAAATAAAATATTTGGGACTAATTCAAGTTCTTAAACGGGTCAAATAATGTGTGCTAAAAAAGTTAATGGATATCCTAAAAATAAAAAAAAACCGGCACAAGATAAATTGAAAACTATGATATACTACTCCATTATGTAATAAAGTTTTTGTGCTTTCTAAATTGGTTGAATTTGGTTAAGTCAGGCTTAATATAAAAGCTGGTAAAATCTCCATGCTGTGTAAATAGCACCTTTAAAAAAACTGATTAATCTTCGAAACTTTTTTTCCTCTTGCTTTCTTATTCTTGAAACCTATTTTGTTGAGGTATACTTGCTTTTTTTTCATCAGAAATATTTCTGTTTTTTTTTAACTTTTTTTTCATTAAATATATTTATTTATATACGATACAATATACCTTACAATAATAACAATAAAAAATTGCTATGCGTGATAAATACGAGTACATTATAAATAAAGAGAATACAAATGAATTTTTTTTACAACAATTACAATAAACATAATTACGAGTACAAAGAAACAGGTGTATACAAGCGTATAAAACTATATGTCACCATCACAATACGGGGCCGTCTAAAGACGTACAGTCTGCATTGCACCAAATCAGGCGTTATTCTTAACAACAATGTGAAAGGGGAATATACGAGTAGATGTGAGGAAAAAAAAAACAAAATGTGCCTACTATGTATATGCAAAATCAAAAGTAAAACTCGTCTCTCCAATACTCAATAATGTAAGACGTCAATATATAATTTTCAAACAAGTTGAACAAAAAAAAACACAGACACAAAATACCAATCATTGAACAACAAACTGAAAACAAAATTTTAAGGACGAATCAGACAAATGCAACTTCACAAATTTCCTTCAGCACGGGGGAAAAATACAAGGAAAAAAACACATTTATCAATAAAAAGAATAATCAAAATTTATGAGGTTTTGGTCTTGAAAAAACTGGTATGGCATTTCTAAGTGTTCAAGTGTAATCTCTGACACCATGAAAACAACTTACGAGTATGAGACCACATGTAAGCCCACCAGTTGGCAATACTTCCACTATAAAGTACAACTAATAATGAATTATTTAAATAAATAAATAACCTAAGTAAGCTGTAATGACACTGAAAGGTATAATATCATCATCATTGCCCTATACGATGCTATAAAACACCTCCATCAAGATCACCCTAGAGCCCAGCACTCCGCATCCTCCCAATTCAGGCCGAGACTGCGATTCTCCATATGACAACAACGGTGTATGCCATACACTGTATGGTGTAGGGTGGTCTACCGATTCGATGAGTCCCTTGCGGCCAATGAAACAGCGCAGTAAACAATTTCGGTAAAAATAACTAAGGAATATTTTTTTTAAACCGTGTTTAAAAGTGAGACGTATTTTTTAAATATGATTTCATGTTTGTATGTCGAAAACACAGTTCAGGATAATAAAAGTCCCTCTAAGGCGTATTTGTTCTCATCAGATATTTGGTTTCCTTTTAACGCAGCTGATTGATAGAAAGCTGTTTGAAAAGAGATGGATAAGTGCAATTAGTAAATGGATCTTAAGTACATAAAGGTAAGGCGAGAAAAAAACACTCCTGTCAAATTAAGCGACTACAATTTTCTTCACGGATATTGAAATATAATTTACTCAATTTTCCAAAAAAGACATTTGATTGAGCGATCGATGTGTTTATAGCCTACGTTACACGGTGATAAACACAAAAATGTATCTACGTGTAACTATGTATTATTTAATACGTAGAATAATATTATATCCTCATTATTTTCAGGCTGCAAGTAATAAGTAAAATTCAAAAAGTCAAACTGCCATTTATTGTTTCTAAAGATAAGATCTTACAAGTTATTTTAATTCAGGGTGTTAATTCTAAAATTTGCCATGATTTGTGCCTGTATTATCTGTATACCATATTGATGTATTTTCTTGTAAAATGTACAAATAAAAAAAATTATAAAAGTTTCTTTGTATTTCCTGAATTATTTTTGTATGATATTACTTTGTCCAACTTCTTCTTCTCTCTTTTGATTTCTCTCTCACAGTTGGATGTCCAGGTTTCTTATCCATGATATAGTCTCAGGAGTAGTAACTAAATACGTCTTCTTCAGTCCTCATGGGAATGAATATATCAGACAATCTTCGAATATGTGACCGACAGCCGAGATCATCCCACATTAGCATAGCGAGGAATCTACGAAACCTCATCTACGAAGGTGCACTGCGATCATGGGCACACAAAGTGTACAGCGATCTTAGGAACACAAAGACGACTTTGTCAAACTGAATACCAATTTATTAAATAATGAAATAATAATCCGACTTAAATTTGAAAATAGGCAGATTAAAATGCTTCAATCAACAAGTTTCCAACGGATACATGAAAGAAAAATAACAATTGCATTTTATTTTGAAAATTTCATATTGTTTTTATTTGACATTATGCAAAAAAAAAAATTCCAGATACAATTTAAAATAGAGGAAATAAAATATACTCTAATACGTAAATTCACGCTCAATATAAAAAATATAAATAAAAAAGTAATGAAAAAGAGTGAAAATATTGGGAAAAAATTGCCATCATAACATTTTAAAAAGATCTTTGTCAAAAAAGGTGAAAGAAAACAGTTTGTTATACCTTCAGGCCGAAATGTCACGATATGAATACCTTAACTTTTCACTCTTTTTAATATTGTAAGCGAGATATTATATAAAAAGAAAGTCGAGATGCAAATAAACGATGGCAAATTTTACACCATGTGTTGGGAATGTAGGTATTTTATAAATATTTATGAAGGATTTTCATCTACGATTTTTTTAAAACGTTACAAGAGACCCATATGCCGAATATAAACTTAGTTCTTGAACAAACTTGACAAAATAGGGTAATTAGTTGTATTTTAAATTTTGGTGAGGAAAGGCTTCAAGAAACATAACTTTAAATACATTTTCGAAATATTTTGACTTAATCATCAATTTAGAATACTCAAATAATACAATTTGTTTGATATAAAACAAAAATTATTACACACTAATTTAAAAATATTGAAAAGCAAAAAAATATGTTCCGTTTGATTTTCAGTGTGGTATTTTTGAAAAATGGTGTAAAATATATTATTAACTTGACCATTATCACATCGAATATTTTCTCCCTTTCATATTAAATTTGATAAAAATTTAAAGCTTGGGTGAATAAGTAATATTGTTAATCAAAAACCTTACTATCCAAAAAAATGTTAAGCAAAAAATAAAAAGCAAACATTTTTGAAGTGAAAATTAATTCAGAAAGAAGAATGAATATACCATACTACGAGTATATCATACTATATATTAATATTTATAATAACGGGTATGAGATTGATATCACACAGTACTTTTTGTATGGATATTGAGAGTGTTTCAGAATAAAACGGCTTTGAAAGGTAACGTTTATAAAACATGGAGAATCAAAATTAATATTACCCATATAACCTTAATTAATGAAGACTATAATAACAAATACAGGGTGTTCTTCTTTTTAAATATTCGCTTCCTATTTATACTCGTTTAAGTAGATAGGTGTTGTCAAGACTGACAGTCAAGGAACAATGTAAGCGTAGTAACAAAAACCATTTATTAAGATAAAGCAACATTTGACGAAAATGATTTACAAAAGAAGCTAAAGAAGTAGCCTTCAACTTTTTTGGCACAAAGGGAAGAATACACAAAGGCGAAACTGACACCGGGTCTTCGTGAAACAGCTTGAAAAATTGTCCTTTGTCGGTGAATCTCAGTAAATCTTTGACATAAAGTGAAAAGATTTGATATATTTTTTTCGCGCACTGTAGATAACAAGTAAAAAGTTCATCTTGTTTGTTCTCTGAAATTTCGAGGCTGCGGTTTAAACAAAAAAAGGATAAAGCTGAGAGAGGTATCTGACTAGGAAAGTATTCAGGATTAATAGGGGAATCGGAATATATTCATCAGTTCAGCGGCGCTCAAAAGATTTTATAGATAATAATATAAATAAATATGAGTTGAAATGTCCACTTTTTAAAACTTAGTATAAAAAAATAAGTATTCTTACGGACGTATTTATGTGAAAAGTATCCGACCCACATTATATATGCATTTAAAAAAAAGATAACTAGATATGAATCAATCCAGAAATGTATTTTTTTATACCGTAGTTAAATATAATAGGAATAAGATGGAAGTGTCATTCACGTGTCGCTTTTATGGTGGCTAGTCACCTTTACAGAATGGGTATTGTGAAGGAACTCAGCTGCGACTGTGGTTTGGATGATGAGATTATAGATCGGGTGTTTTTTGTCTGTCCTTGACGTGACAGATTCAATTTGTCTTAAGTTGTTGTTTTTTTTAGTTTATTTATTATATTCACTCTTATAAAAGCAGTTTGGTTTTTATTCGATTGTACAAATCATGATAGTGTTAGTGGATTGCCTATAAAAAAGTGCAAGAGAGTAAAGCACTCCTGTCAGACTCGAATTAACTTCACTAATAATGAAAGAGAAATTGAAATTTGAGTTTTACTTAATTGAGTTCAAAAATACATTTGGCTGAGCGGTAGAATAAAAACGTTTGTGCGTGTATCCGTACATTTTATGCATGACAATTACTATTAAACATGTAAAATACACTTGTTTCCTTAGACTTTTCATTCCTCAGAGAATTTTCTGTTTTTTCTATCTTATCTTTTTTCCCGTCACTCATACACTCGATATTTCCATTAAGATATTAAATGAAAAAGTGTATAAATTTGTGTGGGATAAATATATTAAACTATAATTAAAAGCATGCAATAGACGTTTTATCGGTGTCATATTTTTTAATATACGAGTAAATGTGCTTATTTCATATTTAAAATAAATAGTTTTTATGGGATATATTTTTCCCCTACGCGCTTATATGTAACGCAATTAATATGCTGTTAAGCCCAACACATATAAATTTTCCGTATGAAACAATCACTCATTTTTCAATTCGTATAAGAGAAAATAAGATAGTATATTTTATTACACTTTCGTTGTACAGCCTAGTGGGTTTATTACCTTAGGGCGATCTCTTCAGCTTACCAGGAAGATGTTATACAGGCCCCAAGAGAAAACAGACAGGGATCCTTTATTATAAAAATTTTAACAATGGGATTTAAATCCACAACCCCTGAGAAAAGACAGGTGACTTATCAAATAGCTCACGGTAATTGTTTAAGCTGGATTGTCGAATAATAATAAAAACAATAAAAAAATACAATAACCAAAACTTATTTTGTTTTAATAGATGACAGATTGCGTATTTTTTTTTACATATTCATTAATATATGTGCTATCTAGCCAGAGTACAACGGAAAGAGTTTGACATTGCATAGTATTTTTTAATTTTCGCAAACAGATGATTATAATAGGGTATTTGAAGCCTGTGGTTCCATCGTTTTTAAAAGATTGGCTTATTTATTTTTAAATACTTTTTTATTAAATAAATTATTTTTAAGGTTGTATGGAACAAAATGACGTTAAACAGATGACATGGTTGATTGATGGCTGACTTATTTTTTTTCATATTTAAGAAAATGTTTTTCCTTATGTTCTTAAATCCTTTACTTTTCTAAGTTTTCTGTTTCGGTTATTGTAATAGCTACACGCCATTATTTGCTATTCTAGATAGTCTGTATAATTTAAAAAAATCTATAATGGTTTGAGAAGTGCTGTCTTAGTGAGCGTGTAGAAAAGGAGTATAAAGAAGAATGAAAAATGGCAGCGTAGGATGTAACGTATGGTGAATTGGGTCTATCTGAACTTTAGAGAAATTGTGGTTGTGGAGCTTCTAGAGAGCATTCATTAAAGAAACAGGCTGAGAGTTGGCTATTTAATTTGTATTTTTTTAAAACTCCTTTTTAAAAATATGAAAAGTTTTTAAGTTCCTAGTAAAAGATCAAAAGTGGATTACATAAGATATAATTATGTACACAATTTTATGAAGTTCGGGGCTGTAGCACTGAAAGTTTTTCCGGTACTGAGTTCTGCCTGAAACTGCTTTATAGTTGAAAAGTTGGCTGGGCGGCGGTTTCAGGCGTGTGATGAAGAAATTCAATTTAAATGTTTTTGTGAGTATATTATTAAAAAGAAGATGAGGGATTCGATTATTAGATAATTTAAAAAAATATATTGTTCATAACTAGTTGTAATAAATAGTATTTTAGGAAATGGGGAAATATCAGGGTAGATTCATCAATACTATGCATATACCAAAATTACTATTTGGACATTATTATTTATGTAAAGCATAAAGTGGTAACTGATGTATTACAATATTTATATAGGTTTGAAAATGCAAAAGTCATGATAACTGAAAGGGTGAAAGGAAAAGGAAATACTATATTTGGGTGAACAATTAAAGATAAGAATGAGTTGAAGAATTCTGCTATTTGAAAAGTTTATTCTCAGACAACGAATATGTCAAAAAAATTAAACGGCGAGTTGCAATAAGAAACAAAGTCAATAAGGCTTAGAAAGAATCAAACTATATAATACCAAGATCTGCTAAAATGAGGTTTGCCACAGGGTATTAGTGCCAACATTTATGTATGGGAGGGAAAGGTGGATTTGGAAATTATTGAATGGAGTTGAATACATGCGGTGAAAATTCACGCACTGAGAATGCTATGTAATATGTCCACGTATGTATAACATAAGAAGAAATATAATTATTAAGGATCAATGTGAGCTAAACACTGAAGTGTTAAGTAAGGAGAAAAATATTTCGTTGACGTTGCTTGGACATGTTGAACGAATGGGTAACGAAATAATTACTAAATAGATTTATAATGCAGGATTAAATTTATAATGAATGTGAGTTGTGGTAGAGGAGAGTCGAGAAAATATATATGGACTAAGCGAATTAAATTAAAAAAAAAAGAAGGAAAGGTAAGGGGTAAGTAAAACGAAGGAACTATGTGAGAAGGTGTATGGATGTGGAGGAATCGAAGGAAGCTACTTGTGATAGGAAAGTAAGGCACTTTATCTGCTCTGGCTACTTCAACAGTATCTATGTTAAAGAAATCGTTTAATTTCATAGAAAATTAATGTAGATGGATTAGAAAATCAATGCTGATCATTTCATACACATGTATTTCTTAAAGCTGCATGTTTTATATGAACGAACGCTTTGTTAAAAAAATATCAGTTTAAAAAAACACAATACAGAAATACAATTATCGCCAATTTGATAAAGGCATATTATATGTGATTTGATTCACTCGTATATTCCATTGTTGATTTTCTGAAGTTAACCGACTGAAAAATAAGCGGAAACGACGAAAAAAACAAACTTCTTGGCCTGAAGTGCAATAAAACATCGACATACTTTTATTCAAAATTGAAAATAAAACAGCCAAAACACTCTCGGCAAGTTTCAATGGCGAATGAAAAATACAGCGATTTCAATGAATTATGGAGACTGCTTTGAAAGGGCTGCGATTTAAAAGCTCGAAGCTTAGACTTCTCTAGTGCGGCCATACTCGTATGGTATGTACAGTGAGGCTATAAATTTTAAGAGCTTCGAGTAGCTCTTTTTGCTTTTGCCGAGTGAATATCAAAAAGTTTTTTCATTTGCACATCGTTTAAAATTGGTTCATTTCTAAGTTAAATTCTATACGAGGCTGTGAAATAGACAATTTAAACTATTGGTGCGAAATGGAAATCAGTTGCATCGGAACATAAACATGTTTGAATACTTCTTTTTTTTATTAAAAAAGTGAAAAAATCTACAAGATTTGACGAGATGATTGTGGAAAACTGTTATTTACTTATTAATTTAACGTTTTTTTTATAAAACATATTATAAAGTATAATATTTATAGGTAGATTTCGTTTTGTCGACCAATATGACCGACTCCTTCACTGAATAATCCAATGCCGACCAATATGAGAACACTTATTACAAATATGTTTCCCTCCATTGAAAGAGTGTTAAGAAAGAATAGTTTCTATTGAATTGAATTTTTATTTTATAAACGTGATATTTTAATTTTTTTTATATCGATGACTTACTATGACTGTGTTTCTAGGAAACATTCTATAATATATTCACAATAAACTTATTTAATTTAACATTGCTCACTACCCGGAAACAACCATTTCGTTTGAATACTATTTAAAAAAACAGGGTGTTAATAATAATAGAAATATGTCTTATAACTTTTGAAGCAGGTAATACTTTAAAATTCATTAATTTGTCTTTGTATTTTAAAGATGTTATTCGGAATAAAAATAAAAATTCAATCTTATGAAGCACGAGAAAGAATGTGAAAAAATAATATTCTCGTATATACTCGTATGTTACGAGTAGATTTATACTTTTGCTGTTTGAAAACATTTAAAAGTATATATGATAAATAATGAAAGATTAATGATATGATTTAAAAAATATCGCATATGGCAAATATGGGCTTTTCTTTTCTTATGTTACATATGTTATATGGTACATATATGTTATGTACTTGTTTTACGAGTATTTTTGTAATTCAATGAACAAAGCTTGATTATTTTGATTATTTGATTACATTAAAGAACCAAGTCTATATTTATTTATTCATAATTTTCTTTCGTTTGAGTACTTAATGTTTCATTTTATTTTGCAAATTTCATCAACACGTTGGATGATAGCTTTTTCAATTGCCTTAAAATGTTTTTCTTTCTGTTGATCAAAGCAAACACTTCTGAAAAATAACTTGAAGGGTCGCTTATTTGGGGAAATGAGCTTAAACGGCTAAGTCACTGGGAGTCCCTCTTGTGGACGATCCTTTGGGACAAAGGAAAACTTTATTCCCATTTCATGCTATGATTAAATAAGGATTTTTCTTATCTCCACGTACTGAACCTTTTTTCAAATTTTATAAGCTGAACAGAAAAAAGAAATATTTTTTTCTATAAAAAAATTTATTAGATATTTCTTGGATTCATCATATTTATTAGACAACCAAAAATTAAATTGTTTTAGTTTATAATAATACTTAGAAAAACGTTTAATACACTAAAAAAACAATAAATGTAGAAGAGATACAAAAAAGTTCATAATGGAGAATATGAAATCATGTAAAAGGAACAACAACCAATTTAAATATAAAAAGCAACAAATTGAGTGGCTGGTATCCGAAAATTCAGTTTATTTACCTGAAAAAATTGCTAAGAAAATTGAAAAAAAAAAAGAAATCCGACACCTTTGATAAATGAGAAAAGAATTAACTGACAAAATATTATATAATGCAAAATAAAGTTTCTTCAGTATTGGTTAATAAAACATAAGATTTCATATTTTATATCTCCGTTTTTGCATGACTACATCATATATAGGTAGTATTCGTATTTAATTGCTGAAAAATCTGTGCGTTTTCGAAAATATTTTTATCAGAACCAACAATATTTTGGAAACAATGTTTCAAGCGTTCCGTTTTATACGGTTAGGAACAACGTACGTATTTTTTTGGATATTATGATGTTAGTCTTACGTCTTTTGAACCGGTATTTTAATGTCAACATAAGTGCAACTATAAATTTGGTTATTCAATTGAGATTAAAAAGTGTTTTGTGATATTTAAATGCAATAATTTCTACGTGTATGATGGCACGATTACACCAAGAACAACTTGACCTTTTTGGTGTAATTATACCATCTTCGACTTGATGGATAGCCACATCAGTTTCTAGACATCAGTGTACCCTAGAACACTTGACAACGACTGACAAATCGCGACGGAACACGTGTATGAATGACAGAGACGACGCTCTATAAAGCCAAAGTTAGCCGATTATAGCCGACAGTCTCTTTCTTAAACCCGATGTGTATTACTCACCGCCAAGTACTGTACATCAGTATACTAATAATATACATTGTCTTGCTTGGATCAAAAACGACTTGGTCTTTCTTGGTATAATCGAACCATCTTCGGCTTGGCGGATTGTTGCATCAGTTTCTAGACACCCATGTACGAGTATGTGTTGATAATGTACACAATTACGAGTATCTTGCTAGGACTTATACCGACTTGGTCTTTCTTGGTATCATCATCGACTTGTTGGTTCTTTGCATCAGTTTTTAGATACAGTTTGATGATAATGTACGGTTTTTTTTCGATTGGAAATGTATTTACAATGTTGGATCTTCGGATATATCTTTCAAGTACAATTATTGTATGTTGATCGACAGAAATTGACAAGTTATTTTATTCGCTTTATTTTTTTATTATCGTCCTAAAATGATATTCTTACTGTGTTGTTTAAAATTAAATTATTTGTTTTGACCAGAATAAAAGTTATGATACGGAATGAAAACCAGCAAAGTTCCTCTTATTGTATTTCTTACCGTCCTTGTGGTTTTCGGGGTCCGGGAGGCCACCATTAAATTTCCTTAAATTCAGTTGGGGAAACAGTCAAATATTTAAGATGTAAAATGCATTGACTACTTCAAACATAAGACTATTTAAAATTGGTTTGTTTTAAATATTTTACGAAATTATGTAGATGAATAATATGAATGCAAAAAATATAAAATACTTTTCCATGTGGGTCAAAACTTTTTTGAATAAATGTATTTAAAGTAAGATAAAATAATGTAACTTCGTATTTTGTTGATTTTCTGTATTTTTACATCACTTATTGATTGTTTATCTTTATTATATAACCTATTGATTGTTTATCTTTATTATATAACTTATTGATTGTTTATCTTTATTATATCACTTATTGATTGTTTATCTTTAGTTCAGTGAATTTCATCATAAAATATAATTTTTTTATTCATTACAAGGTTAAGTAAAACTTCTTGTGAAAGTTATTTCAAAAACCGTTCCTAAGATTTAACTATAAATATATCCAGTATAGTGGGCAGTGGCTTTGTTTAACGTGGGCGTACTTAAACCGCTCGTGGAGTAAATTTAATACGTGTTCAAACCAAAATATGTCGATTCGTTTCCGATACAAGGAAGATAAAGTATTATTTATGGGTCCAGGAGTGTGTTCTGGGCCTTTTTATCTAGTAAAAATAGATTTGGATAAAAAATAATAAACACATGGGAGACTGCCGCCATCTGCCTGAGATATTACTAATTGATTTTAAAATGTTTCTTCAATAGGTCGATACTGTGTGGTCGGAAGTTACGAATATTTTAAGTTTAATGATGACAAACAATTTGTAATATTTTAAATATACCTATTTCTAAAGTTATAGGTTCACGCAAACGCCCAGTTCTTATGAATTTATAATTGAACATACGCAATTGGAGAATTAATTTTTAATTGTTGACTGCCCAATGTTTAACATTTTCACGTTTGATTGTATACACTTGGATATTTAAATACCTTTCATTGTTGTTGTTCGTTTAAATAGTAACAAACCACAATGATTTAAAATTCACGATACATTTTTTTGGAGAATCAAGATTCTCAAACAGTTAAAATGTAATAATGGGGTATTTGTAACCTATATAATAATAGTTTTTAATGCATAGCAAATATAAAATGGCATGACCTTGTCTCGAATATCGAACTTCTTCATTTTTTTTTCTTTAAAAAATCATTTTTAATGGCATATTAAACCCAAGCTCACTCTAAACGAGATTGACTGATGGCATTGTGACATCATGATACTCCTCAACTCATTCATTTAGCGGTGAACAGTAGAGTATTCGTCGTAAAGACGTTTTGTTTAGACGTTTTGCTTCTGATGTATTCGATACATTTATCGGTCGATAGAAAACACTGATCTCAATATTTTTGTATGGCTCTAGTTGGGATTTTTCTCGGAGTGTCGGTCCAACTTGCGGACACCTTACTCCTTCATCGAATAAATGAAACGGACTTGTGAAATTTGAAGGTTATTTGGGTGGTGGTGTGAAAAAGTATGTTATAAGAGAGGAAAGGATAGAATTCGGTACATATATTAAGGTAATAAATACATATAGGTTACATATTAATATACTTATATTTTTGTATGTCACAGGTGTTGATAAATATGAATAAAGAAGAGAAAGGATAGAGATGTATACATATATAAATATAGATATAATAATATATTACGAAGATGGGGGGGGGGGGTGAACACTGTGGCTTTTAAAATAAATATTTTTAGATAGATAAATATGGGGCTAAAATAAAATACGTATTATGTATGCGCTCTAGGCATAATTCGGCGCCTACCGTTGCGAATAGGGGGTCGAGGGGTGGAACGAAGAATCTGCTTCGGCCTGGGGTGGATGATATTTGCGTTCGCGTCGTAGTCCGACAGTGAACTGATTAGGGGGTTCGGGTGGCTCGGGAGAGAACTGTAGAACCTCTCGGCCAGAGAGATCGCGTATTCTCGGATGGTGGGGAGATCTAAATCTTCGTGAAGCCGTTTGTTACTGACAAAGTACGGCGCATCCATAATGATGCGCGTAGCTTTGTTTTGCAACACCTGGAGTTTGCGCATGTGGGTTTCGGCCGCGTGGCCCCACACCGGGATGGCGTATGTCATCTGAGGACGTATGATGGCCTTGTACAAGTTTAACTTGATACGTGGGGACATCCTACTGTGTCTGCCCAGGAGTGGTGTTAGGGCTTTCAGAGTGCCGTACGCCCTCCCGGTTATGATGGTGGTGTGCTTTTTCCAGGACAGCTTCGCGTCGAGAGTGACGCCGAGGTATTTCACCTCGTCGCACCACGGAACGCTCTGGCCGAAAAGTTTGAGTGGGCGGATGAAGTTGAGACGTCTTCTAGAAAAACGGACTGCTGCGCTCTTGGAAGGGTTTATCTTGACCTTCCAGTTTTTACACCAGCGCTCTAATCTTGGGAGGAATCGCAAGAGTGTCTCGAACTCGAGAGAAAAGCCGTATCGTCCGCGTATTGAGCCGTCATAGATCGGCGGTTCTGGAGAGAGGGCATATCGCTGGTGTATATATTGTAGAGGGTGGGAGAGAGGAGGGCTCCTTGCGGAACCCCCGCTTGTATGGGGCGGTGAGAGGAATTTACGCCACTCACCTTGACGGAAAAGGTACGGTCGCTTAAAAATGAAGCTATGATCTGCACGAGGCGGAGAGAGATTCCGGCCTTGTGCAGTTTGAAGAGCAGTTCGTTGTGCCAGACCGTGTCGAAGGCTTTCGCCACGTCCAGCGACAGGAGAGTTGTTTGGTGTTTTCTGTTGTAACCAGTCACTATATGTTCTACGACGCGAAGATGTTGATGAGAGGTCGAGTGTCGCGGTTGAAAACCGTGTTGCGTATCTGGAATTATGTTAAGCGAGGTTATCTCGCTTGTTAGGCGATCGAGGATAAGTCGTTCGAGCACTTTACCTAGGGTAGGCAGTAAGCTGATCGGGCGGTGATTTTCGGGGATCGTGAGTTTTTACCCGGTTTCGGAATCATTTGAGAGCTGTAGGGAAAAATCTATGCCTGTAGCAGGCATTAAAGATTGCTGAAATGGCGCAGACGGCTTTGTTTGGGAGTTTCTTCAGGGTGAAATTATTTATTGAATCTGGACCGGGAGCTCTCTTATTATGGAGGTCGTGAATAATTTTATGGACTTCTTTCGGGGTGAAGAAATCCGAAGTCGGCGGAGGTCGTGAGGCGAAATTTTTTTTGACCGTTTTGTCAACTGAGGCGGAGTGCGACGGGTTGACGAGGTCTGAGTTTGGGGTAAAAGTGAGGGCGAGCGAGCCCGCAAAGATTTCGGCGCGATCTCGCGCCGAGAAAACCGTGCCGTTCGGGCCCTGCAGAGGGGAGGGCCGTTGAGGGGTTTTACGGAGAGAACGAGTCAGCTTCCACTTTTTGTGTTCCTCGACTTCGAGTGATTCGATAAATTCGCTCCAGCGATCGTCACGATGGCGCTGTAGGTCGAACTTGATCTGTTTCACCGGACGATTGTACAATGTTTTGTACGTGGGGTTGGCGGTGTTCTGCCATAGCTTCCTGATCTTGTTCTTCTCCGCGATTTTTATTTTAATATCGACGGGGAGCGGGGGATCCGGCTTTTGAGGAGGTCTCAATTTTGAGGCTGACTCGAGGGCCGATTTGATGTTGTCGGTGAGATAACTCACCGCTACATCGATGGCCTCGGAGTCAGGAAGAGAGGTCGGCACTCTGATGTTAGATTCGAGAGTGGCCGCGAAATCATCCCAGGAGGTGATATGCCTCCTGAAGGGGAACGGATCCGGAAGGGGGTTGTTATCCGTGAGAGTTAATAAAACCGGGTAGTGATCGGACTGCAACTGCTCTAGCACTAGCAAGTCGCTGTTGAACGGGATGTCGTTTTTGATGATGATGTCTAAGACGTCTGCAGAGTCGTTATCTCTTTGGGAGTATCTAGTCGGAGTGGCGGGGGCGTCCACAAGGTAATTTTTTCGGGAGGAGATCTTGGCTAGCGTGCGGCCGTGAGTGTTTTTGACTCGGCTGTGCCAGAGCGGATGTTTGGCATTGAGATCTCCCGCTACTATAGTGGGAAGATTGTCCGCGAAAAGTGAGTCCAAATCTGACTCGAGAAATGGTAATGTCGGTCGGAGATACACGGACACGAGCTTGAGAGGACCGTGGTTGAGGGTTTGAACCACAACGCTGGTGCTCTCCATGTTGTCCGTGGGGGGAGATGCGGAAAGGCAGTGATCGAGACTCGCCTTTATTATGATAGCTGTGCCGCCTCCTCTGCCTGTGAGGCGGTCATTACGGTAAACATAATAATTACGAAGTGAGTATCGGTGACTGGGTTTTAAGAAGGATTCGTTTATCATCATCACATCTAGGTTGTGCTCGACGATGAAGTCCTCGATTTCTTGTTTGTTGGTTTTGCAAGTGCCGTTTGCATTCCAGAACGCGACGGTTAGATGGCAGGGTCTGCTGACTCTAGCCATTGTGAGGCACACACATTGCGAGTGCGTTGAAGACTTCGCGGGCCATATTCATGGCCTCGTCGAGGTTCCTCAATACCGCGGATATGTCGGCCTGCGATGGATAGCGCAGATTAGGGGGTGTTACTTGGGGGGGGGCGGTTGGGCGGAGAGCTGGGGGCGGGCATTTTTCGTAATGCTCGCGTATGAGATCGCGGGGGACGCGACATTCAACACTGGTTTCGCTAGAGGAGGGGACCTCCTGGGGGCTTCTCTGGCTGGGGGGGCGCGAAGGAGAAAGCTTGATTGGCATTTCTGCTAAGAGGGTGTGAGGAACAGCCTCTGAAGTTGGCCGGGTTGTCGCCGCCACAGTTGGCGCATCTCGCGGGAGAGTCGTCCGGCTTTTTGCAGTCGGACGTTCTGTGGTTGCGTGCGCATTTAACGCACACGGGAGGGGCGTGACAGCTGCCAGCGCTGTGGAAAAGTTTTTGGCAGCGGTGACACTGTCCTGAGGATGTATTTTTTCGCAACTCCCCAACGGAGATCTTCATGTCAAAGATGCTGTGGAGGTCGTTGTAAATTCGGCGTCCTTCAGGGGATTTGGTGAGTTTCACGATCACCAATGGCAGGTCTTTCCTCCTCCGGTCCTTCATCCTGAAGACGTTCAGGACCGGGTAGTCGAGAGATTTCAGTTCGGCGATAATCTCCTCGACTCCGAAGGAGGTGTGGACGCCGTTTTGTATGGCGTAGAATCTTGGACCTTGGGAAAATCGGAAAGACGACGGATCGATGCCTTGGAAATGTGGTGTTGGCGCAAAATGCTCCGCATACCATGGACAGCCATGATAACAAATGTATCCATCTTCAAATAAAGGATCTCCTCTCGCCATTGTGTATGCAACGTGTGCTGCAGTATTTTGGTCACATCATGAGAAAAAAGCCGAATAGTCTGGAGAAACATGTGGTTTTCGGAAGCGTCGAAGTAACGAGATCTCGAGGAAGACCAGATGGAGTGATGTGATGAGGACTACGACGGAATCTTCAATATCGGATGCTCTTCGATCAGCCCAACATAGATCCAGATGGAAGGAGACCATTGAAAGTGGCATCGACGGCTGTCACCATCTTCATGAGGAACAGGGTGACGGAGGAGGAGATCTATTCAAAATTACACCAACAATGGAGGATGCGAGGCCGAGGTGAAAAGAAAAAACTGAAATAGCAAAAAAACGGTATCAAAGCTGGAAAAGAGATAGAAGATTTTTTTTGAAATGTATTTAAAATAAGCTTGAAAATCAGTTGAGAACGACGGTCCACTCGACTGACAAAGTTATCTGACAAAATCAAGACCTTGTTGAGAGAGGTTGGAATGAATATAATTAGCGGTATGTTGGGTTAGTTCATAATGACATGATTAACACTTCCCTTACTGTGCTAAATAATCCCGCCAGCCCCGTTGCTGGACTCTAAGTGTACAGTAAAAAATGTATGTTTTAAATTAAAATTATGCAAAATCTGCTAGGTTATTTTTGTAATTAGCTATAAAAATCATTTTATTATATATTTAAACGTCGAATAATATAAAATAAGTGCAAGAAATTATAAAATAAGAGCTGACACAGAGAGACGACATTTATATAGGAATTTCGTTTGTACAGTGACAATTATGGTGCGCACAGATATCATTATCCCCACTCTATCTGCGTATGCGTAATAGGTGTTTCCAACCGTTTATTTTTTTTTTTCATAAAATAATACTTTAAATGTAGCGTGTATTTTTTTAGCAATAAAAAAAAATCGAATTAAGACAATAAATAACATATTACCAAAACATAAAAAGAATATATAAATTAAAAACTATTATACTATAAAAACAAACACAAAATTCAAATCAATTAAATATGCAATTTGGAAAATATAAACACTACAACAAATTTGAAAATAGGACAAACCTATAATCAAAGTTTAATCCTGTGGAGAAAGTTATCGCAATTGGGGCACGAAATAGCTTTTGTTTATATTCTACGAGTATGCACTAAACACACAGGTGTTTGACAAACATTGCAGAATAACCTGGTTCTTTTTCTCGATCAAATTCCTTTTCTCGACAAAATCTTTTGATTCTGATATATTGCCTCTCGCCTCAAATCCCAAATCGCTATCGATATTTCCCGCCATCTCAATTATTTTTTTTTTGAAAATGAAATAATAAAGAAAAATGTAACAAATATACATTTATCATAAAAAGAGTAACGGTACAATAGAACATATCAGATAAAAAATAACAATAGAAAAAACATACCAGATAAAAAATAGAAAAAAAAATCAGGATTATAAAACTGGTGATGAATCCCTGGAACGGATGTAAAATATGAACTGTCAAAAATGAATGAGTCATGCGCACCTTTTTGGCACACTTCGAAAAATTGTCGATCTAATATAAAATATTCATTTCTGTAGATATTTATAAATATTTTTATTTCGTAATTACATCATTCAAATCATAGAGGTTTTGATGAGGAATACATAAAGTATGAAGACCCTGCAATCAGTATATTTAGAGAAATTAAATAAAATATAAGTCCTCTTCACTCGCGTCCTATCACCGTATGGCAAGTGTTAAAACCTGAGTACTCGCTGAATTCCTTGTTTTGTTGGTTTATTCTGCGTTAGTATTTTAATTTTTGTCTTTCTTTTGGTGATGCTTTGAAATGTATAGTGATATATATTTTTTCGTTAAAGCCATAATTGTAAACATACGAGTATAAACAATCGCAATGAAAAGGAAACAGTGGAAGCATATAATGAGAGAAACTGTACGTGCCGCTGCAATATGATGGGAATACTCTAGTGCAGTAATCGGGGCATCTACTTGATGAAACCTTGGCATTACGCTCAACAGTAAATATCATATCAAGAGTATGCGTTTATCTGATAGTAAAGTTCTGGGATTTGTGAAAAGAGTCTGGTGACGGAGAATGGTGGCGCTGTTATGAGATCTCTGTACAATTCACTGGTTCGGAGTAGATAAGAATGCAGTTCAATCATTTTAAATCTGAGAGGAAACTACAATTCTCTAAATGTTGAGCTAATTCAATATATATTTCTGCAACACCTTTGTTGCAAAGAGTATGGATTTATCCATGGCTGTATACCACGTTTTTAATTGGTACCCTTGGATATTACTCCTTAAGCGTAAGAAGTGATTTATGTACATGTTTATACATACAAATTGCTAACGGGAAAGACCAACCCTTTTTTGATTCACAGCCCTTTGTTTAATGTACCGGACAATTATTTACGTCATCGTGAATTAAGATTGCTTTCGATACCGTACTCAAGAACTGAGGTCTTATGTGCGTCCCAACTCGCACTGAATGGAATTTCTGATATCGATATTTTCAACACTTCGGTCGATATAAAATTATACTCCTTAATTAACTTTGTTGGTATAACTGAGTCACTTTACAAGGAGGCATAAATAATATCGTTCCTGTTGTAATTGGGTTAAACCATATCAAATGAAATAAAAATAATTAACTTTGTAGGTATAACTGAGTCACTTTACAGGGAGGCGTGAATAAGATTGTTCCTGTTGTAATTGGGTTAAACCATATCAAATGAAATAAAAGTAATTAACTTTGTAGGTATAACTGAGTCACTTTACAGGGAGGCATGAATAAGATGGTTCCTGTTGTAATTGGGTTAAACCATATCAAATGAAATAAAAATAATTAACTTTGTAGGTATAACTGAGTCACTTTACAGGAAGGCATGAATAATATTGTTCCTGTTGTAATTGTGCTAAACCATATCAAATGAAATAAAAATAATTAACTTTGTAGGTATAACTGAGTCACTTTACAGGGAGGCATGAATAATATTGTTCCTGTTGTAATTGTGTTAAACCATATCAAATGAAATAAAAATAATTAACTTTGGAGGTATAACTGAGTCACGTTACAGGGAGGCATGAATAATATTGTTCCTGTTGTAATTGTGTTAAACCATATCAAATGAAATAAAAATAATTAACTTTGTAGGTATAACTGAGTCATTTGACAAGGAGGTATGAATAAGATGGTTCCTGTTGTAATTGGGTTAAACCATACCAAATGAAATAAAAATAATTAACTTTGTAGGTATAACTGAGTCACGTTACAGGGAGGCATGAATAATATTGTTCCTGTTGTAATTGTGTTAAACCATATCAAATGAAATAAAAATAATTAACTTTGTAGGTATAACTGAGTCACTTTGCAAGGAGGCATGAATAAGATGGTTCCTGTTGTAATTGGGTTAAACAATATCAAATGAAATAAAAATAATTAACTTTGTAGGTATAACTGAGTCACGTTACAGGGAGGCATGAATAATATTGTTCCTGTTGTAATTGTGTTAAACCATATCAAATGAAATAAAAATAATTAACTTTGTAGTTATAACTGAGTCACGTTACAGGGAGGCATGAATAATATTGTTCCTGTTGTAATTGTGTTAAACCATATCAAATGAAATAAAAATAATTAACTTTGTAGGTATAACTGAGTCACTTTACAAGGAGGCATGAATAAGATGGTTCCTGTTGTAATTGGGTTAAACCATATCAAATGAAATAAAAATAATTAACTTTGTAGGTATAACTGAGTCACGTTACAGGGAGGCATGAATAATATTGTTCCTGTTGTAATTGTGTTAAACCATATCAAATGAAATAAAAATAATTAACTTTGTAGTTATAACTGAGTCACGTTACAGGGAGGCATGAATAATATTGTTCCTGTTGTAATTGTGTTAAACCATATCAAATGAAATAAAAATAATTAACTTTGTAGGTATAACTGAGTCACTTTACAAGGAGGCATGAATAAGATGGTTCCTGTTGTAATTGGGTTAAACCATATCAAATGAAATAAAAATAATTAACTTTGTAGGTATAACTGAGTCACTTTACAAGGATGCATGAATAAGATGGTTCCTGTTGTAATTGGGTTAAACCATATCAAATGAAATAAAAATAATTAACTTTGTAGGTATAACTGAGTCACGTTACAGGGAGGCATGAATAATATTGTTCCTGTTGTAATTGTGTTAAACCATATCAAATGAAATAAAAATAATTAACTTTGTAGGTATAACTGAGTCACTTTACAAGGAGGCATGAATAAGATGGTTCCTGTTGTAATTGGGTTAAACCATATCAAATGAAATAAAAATAATTAACTTTGTAGGTATAACTGAGTCACGTTACAGGGAGGCATGAATAATATTGTTCCTGTTGTAATTGTGTTAAACCATATCAAATGAAATAAAAATAATTAACTTTGTAGGTATAACTGAGTCACTTTGCAAGGAGGCATGAATAAGATGGTTCCTGTTGTAATTGGGTTAAACAATATCAAATGAAATAAAAATAATTAACTTTGTAGGTATAACTGAGTCACGTTACAGGGAGGCATGAATAATATTGTTCCTGTTGTAATTGTGTTAAACCATATCAAATGAAATAAAAATAATTAACTTTGTAGTTATAACTGAGTCACGTTACAGGGAGGCATGAATAATATTGTTCCTGTTGTAATTGTGTTAAACCATATCAAATGAAATAAAAATAATTAACTTTGTAGGTATAACTGAGTCACTTTACAAGGAGGCATGAATAAGATGGTTCCTGTTGTAATTGGGTTAAACCATATCAAATGAAATAAAAATAATTAACTTTGTAGGTATAACTGAGTCACGTTACAGGGAGGCATGAATAATATTGTTCCTGTTGTAATTGTGTTAAACCATATCAAATGAAATAAAAATAATTAACTTTGTAGTTATAACTGAGTCACGTTACAGGGAGGCATGAATAATATTGTTCCTGTTGTAATTGTGTTAAACCATATCAAATGAAATAAAAATAATTAACTTTGTAGGTATAACTGAGTCACTTTACAAGGAGGCATGAATAAGATGGTTCCTGTTGTAATTGGGTTAAACCATATCAAATGAAATAAAAATAATTAACTTTGTAGGTATAACTGAGTCACTTTACAAGGAGGCATGAATAAGATGGTTCCTGTTGTAATTGGGTTAAACCATATCAAATGAAATAAAAATAATTAACTTTGTAGGTATAACTGAGTCACGTTACAGGGAGGCATGAATAATATTGTTCCTGTTGTAATTGTGTTAAACCATATCAAATGAAATAAAAATAATTAACTTTGTAGGTATAACTGAGTCACTTTACAAGGAGGCATGAATAAGATGGTTCCTGTTGTAATTGGGTTAAACCATATCAAATGAAATAAAAATAATTAACTTTGTAGGTATAACTGAGTCACGTTACAGGGAGGCATGAATAATATTGTTCCTGTTGTAATTGTGTTAAACCATATCAAATGAAATAAAAATAATTAACTTTGTAGGTATAACTGAGTCACTTTCCAGGGAGGCATGAATAATATTGTTCCTGTTGTCATGATGCTATCTACTCGTATATTAAGACTTAATAATTTTTTTTCTTGTGTATCGATGTAATTGGGTTAAAACTTATCAAATGAAATAAAAATAATAAAATTATTTTTTTATCCAACTTTTTAACTAGTTTTTTTTTTGTATTTGTTTCATTGTTTTACATATGTAATTTTATATTTATATTTTATATCAGGGATGGCCAACAGGGCGATCGCGATTGGCCGGTCGATCGCGAAGTAACTTTCGGTCGATCACGGCCGATTTCGTAACTTACAATATGGTGTGCGATGTTGCCAAATCTCATTACGCGCATGCACTTGTCGATGCAATTAATAATTCGTATTTAATATGTAGATATGTCTACTTCAAATAAATGTTATTTAATATATGTAACATATATGTATAAGTTTTCTTTTCCTTAATATTTTTTTACCGAAGTTTATTCCGCTCATACTTTTTAACATGTCTGTTATGTGTCAATGTGTTAAATTTCGCGAATTTGATAGGTAGATCGCAACCACTTTTTACGTAAAAGTCGATCGCGACAACAAACAAGTTGTCCACCCCTGCTTTATATGATATTTTGTACGTTAGAAAAATCATAATCAGAAACGTTCCATTATATATTTTCTTTCATTTGTTGAAATAAATTAACTATTAAAATAAATAAAAAAGACAAGTATGTATATTAAATTAAACTGAGCTGCGAACTTAACTTGTCTCCCTATCGGTTATCTGACATATCAGTAATATGGTAATGATTATGTCGTGAAGCGGTCGTATGGCGGCATTATGGCGGTTTTAAAACCTTCCCATATAGGGTACCACTAATGGGGACCGTAATGTCATAATCACTGAACAGGGCGTTTTAGATAACGTATTTACATTTTAATATCATAACGGGGATATCGTTTTATAATGTACACTCAAACACAGTGCATTAATAGTGACGTAATATTATTCAATATTTATATGGTTATTAAATTCTTGATGGTAGGAGGAGATGATGTGATTAAATCGACGTTTATGTATTTTAAGTACATTAATGGGCCTGTTTGCTTTAAAATGAAAATTCTGGTATTATTGAAGTCTAATGATATGTTGGACTTATTTCGAGTACTTTACTAAAATGTCTTCATTATGTCTTTGAAATCTTTGTTTGAGAGATATTTGTTTGGAGAGGAGAAGAAATTTTGAGATCAATTTCGTTTTCATCGAATAAATTGATTGTTCCGAATCGATCCAATAGTCGCTCGTCCTGTGGCGTGAAATAATGTGCCGATAAGTGTTTAGAGATACGGGAGGTGTGTGGAGCTTTAGGAAACACTTGAAGACTATCTTTTTGGGATATACTCGTATTATCAAAATTTATGATTATGTACGAACAATACACCATACATCTTCATTTATCAAATGTCTAACACCAAATGTCTAACTACGAGTATACCACGTATGGGTAGATCTACAGAAGTTCTTTGAAGCTCGTCTTCCTTTGCTAATTTTTTTGCGGTTTTCCTACCAAATATATTTACACAAACATATTCAAATGTGGGGGTGTACCTAATCTAATGGTCACAGCCACCATCTTACTATCTTCATATTCAACTTGTAGATATATATTTTTAATCTGTCAATAACAGTGGGTTCGAATCCCGTATTTTAAGCATCGTTACGGAGTCCGCTCTCTTTTTTCTTTATTATTATCAAATTGTTTTTAAGTATGAATTAATGTCATCGTTTTGATGGCTTCCGTGCTCTAGTTGGCGAAACGCTTGCCTTCAACCTGGGGGTTCCGGGTTCGATTCCCGATAATATCAAAACAAGGGTACCAGTCTGTTGAATTCGTCGAATTACAATACTTGCACGTGATAGAGGTGTGCAAGTATTATTATTTATTACATGCTGTAGTATTTCCAATATTGCATATTACGTGCTGAAGGATTCCCAATAATACCTATTATGTGCTGTAGGATTCCCAATATTGCCTATTACGTGCTGTAGGATTCCCAATATTGCCTATTATGTGCGGTAGAGTTTTCAACATGTGCGATATAAAATTTAATTTACACATATACGAGTATATGAAAAATATAAAACAAAAACTACCAGTGCCGTTTTACTTTTTTATTTAGTTAGTAATAAATTTTATATCTATTCACTGTAAAAAAACCGTTTAACTAATGTTTTTCGATAGAAACTTCTATAATTTGTCTGGTTATTAAAAATGTAATTTAGTTGAGTCTGGACACACCAAAAATCATTATGAAGGAATATTTTTTAAGAAAATATCAACTGGTGATGTGAAAAAGACCATTTTAAAGTGGTTCAAAGGATGTACGATGAAATACTGACTAAAATTTATCAATGGAAGCATAAATGCGAGTCGTATTAAAGGGTGGCCGAGAAAACCATGATTGGACCAAGTGAATGAAATTTTGAAAGAAAGAGAGGTAAGGCGTAAGCGAAATGAAAGGAGTTGTATCAGAAGAAAAAATGCTGTAGAAATACATGCACTTAGAAGAATATATGGAATGACAATGTATGACATAATACGAAATGAAGTATTGTAATTAGGGATAAATGTGAACTTTAGGTTGACGTGTTGAGTAAGATGAAGAAGAGCACTCTGAGATTGTTTAAGAATATAGAACAAATGAACGAAGAAAAACGAATAAAACAAATATATAATGTACATGTGTGAGGAAGGCGTGGTAGAGAAAGACAAGGAAAGTATAGATGGATTCAGTGAAAGTCGTTGAAAGAAGGAAACGTAAAAATTCAAAGAAATTAAAGGAATAATATGAAAAGGTGTACGGGAGAAAGCGAAAAATGTGAGTCGAGATAAGAAAATCTGGCTATCTGATATCTACCTACCCGGACAGAGAGATAGCGTGATGCTATGTATGTATGTATGAGAAGACGTATGAATGAGAAAGAAGCGAAGGATGTTTATCGTGTTGGGTAAATTTGGTGATCTGTCCTCTTTGCATATTCCAACAGGGAAATGGCGTGATGTAAAAACTCAAATTGAATTTTTTTTCGTCGACTTATAAAATTATCGTGAAATCTATTAAAATTAAGATCTAAGTAATGAATATTCCTTGTAACGACTGGTTAATTTTACTTAGCCAAAATCTTTTAGGAATTTACTCTCTAAATCGCAACATTCGGTGGATATTTAAAGTGAATTGATGCTTTCATCCCTGATGTCGGTCCATTCAGCAACGTCAGCTGAGAGCATAAAGTTGCCAGACTCAAATTAGCCGAGACCAAGATATAAAGGAGATTAGTCGTCTCCGTAGGAAGAGCAACTCCAAAAACTAAAGTTACACGAAGCGCCCACAGGATTGGTGAATTAAAAAAAATATTAACCTCTTCCTCATCTATTCTTACACAATATTTGCACGCAGAAAAATAATAACGTTAAGAGGAAATGAGTGATAATCAAGAAATTTTAACTAACGATTCTCTGGAGTATATTTCTTGATATTTTTTTTATTGAACTGACATCCATGAACCTGTCTTCCAATACTATGGTTGCGGATTCGAATTCCGTCGTTACATGATTTTTTTTTAAATGTTCTAGTCTAATATCACTTTAGACCTCTAAAACGCCAAAAAGCGGGGCTAAAAAGAATGGAAGGAAAAAAAATAATGCACGAAAAAAGTTTGTAGAATTAAAATAAAAAAAACAGTGTTTTGGAAAGAAGACTGATAAAGTACAAAGAGTATCAGAGATATGTGAAAGCAATAGTTGCGGCAAAGAAGTAATAATGAAACAAGATGGAAAAAAGCTAAGTGCAAATCGAAGATAGAGTTATAAAATCTTCATGATGGAAATAAAGAAAGCTCGTGAAAATGAGTGGAGGGAAGGATAAAAATGAATCAGCAATAACAGAGATAAAAAGTATGAAGAAACATGGAAGGAATATTTTGAGGAACAATATGATATTTATTAATTGAACACTTTTATTGCAAATACAATCTGGCGGGCTTTTTGCCATGTGGCAATCTCTTCCAACCAACCAGACAAAAGTAAATGAAGCAAGTTACGTGGTCACATAAATCATTCAAATGACTATCCATCCCCACAAAATCCATAAACATATACGTGAGCACATGCCCACGAACCCCACAAAGACGGACAATCACCCGAACATTTTTTTTTCATATAAAGTGAGATATCATCAATCAAAAGGAAAAGAAGGGATGATGGAGAGGAAAAGAAAAGAAAAATCAGGAATGAAACACGTTATTTTACTGACTAGAAATTAAGAGTTTTTTCAGTCGCTTCTTAAAGCATGCCAAGGACGGAGCGAGTCTTATATTGGTTTGTAACTGATTCCAGAGTCTCACTGCATAGACAGTAAAGGACGACGTATTTCGGCGAGATAAGAGGGGGCGGCGGGACAGTTAAGGATATTATACAATAAAGACAGTGTGTGAATTTGACGTCTATTTCTAACATTCAACCAGTTCAATGCTTTCTGATATGCCTCATGATAGTACGTGGAGTTAACATTATAATTATCCAAGATGTATGAGTACCAGTGGCCCAGTTGACATGGATGATATATGTGGAATTACCTAAGAAGAGGTAGAAGCGGTTGTCAAGGATATGAAAAAGGGGAAGCCTGCAGGGTATGACAGTATAGCCTGCTGTATGGATTGATTGAATTGATGCATGTCATTTTAAATAAACGTTGGAGCTTTGGATTCATTCTTTCTGGCTGAAGGAAGGCCACCGTTGTACTCAAGTATAAAGATACGCGCTCTAGAATGGAGTGCTATAACTACAGAAGTGTGGTAAGTATGGGAAGTGAATAGAAATTACGGGATGCGCAAGGTGCCTTTTGTGGTGGAAGAGCATGTATGGAATATATTATTGCGTTATGGAACATATCTGAGAAACGATTGAAAAAATATATTTCGTGTATTTGTAGACTAAGAGAAAGCGTATGATCGTGTAAGAAGAAGGAAATTGTGGGAGGTATTGAATTATTATGGCGTGAATGATAAATTAATTAACACAACTGTTCCGCTGTATAAAGACAGTGTAAGCGTAAATGCAAAACATACTAAGTGGTTTAAAATTACTTAAGGCGTACAACAAGGGCTAGTGATATCACATTGGCTGTTTAATGTACTCGTATATATAGATTCACGTGTTCGCAATTTGAAATATTATGGAAGAGGTGAAGAATGTGTATGTACAAAAACCGCTTTGTATAAAAGGAGCAAAAACGAATATACATAAAAGTGTGTTCGTACCCCCCTTAATTTATAGTAGTTTGATTTGGACTTAGCAGAAGAAGAATAAACGTAACATTGATGATGCAGAGATGCTTGCACTAAGAAAACAATGTAGACTGTTAATGTGCTGTTAATAAATGTGCTTAAAAAGAAAAGCTTGGATATCTGTTGTCTCTGCCTAGCCCGCAAGGGACACGGTATGATGATATTTATGTATGTATGTAATTAAATATTAAATTTCACATATTGAATCTTTCAAAACTTTTATTTAACTCTTAAACGAAACATTATATTGCCTACGTTAAGAGTTTTCAATAATTACAAAAAATATCTGGAACGTTTAATCTTGATAAGCAAGGAAAACAACAAAGACGGTTTTCTTTTAAAAGTTTTTAAAACAAAGGGAAACTCCATCAATCGAATTCAATCAACCATCTAATTTTATTTAGGTACTCCGATAGGTCACAGCATTTTCCTTTGAGAATAAAGGAAAAATCCATTTTACGAAGATAATAAAAGTTACAAAATTATTCATTCGCGAGGTTAAAGGTTTCGTTACTGTTAAGGTCAAATAAGCTATTATTATTGATGCGGTACACATTGTTTTTTTTTGCAAGAAAATGTTTAAATTTTCGTTGTTTGATATCATTCAGAAAATAGGAGGCATGGAAAAGCTAAAAAAAGTAAAGAAATTCTCTATTTCGTTGATATGTGCCAGTAGGTAGGAAACACAGAATGAAGAGATGTGGAAAGAAAAAAAGGTAAATTATGGTACATTTAAATGAATGTAACTAAGCGTTTAAAGACATTGATTTATACATGCATTGATGTATCGAAGTGATCACAGATGTAATGTTTGGTGTAAAGTAATTAGCATGGCGAAGGGAACGGTGTAAATCAAAAGTGATATGTAAAAAGAAAATATTTAAGAAAGGTTAATATAGAGGGAATAAATTGATGATTTACTTGAAATAAGAATATTCGGAAAGAAAACATTGATAAGATAAAGATTTATTAAATGAGAATGGAAAACGAGAATGTGTCAGTAATTATAACAGTAGACTAAGTCATATATTTTCGTATTGACATACTATATTTAGACCATTGCGTTTGTGTGCATATAAAATGTTTTTTCATTATGTAACGAAATATTTTCCATAGTACTTACTGTTATAATGTAAGTATTTAACATGTGTTATTATGATTTTTTTATGAGTATCATATAAAACATGTTTTTTATACTTCGTATGATTTTTTACAATTATTCAAACATCTTAAAAATCGCTTATAACAAAATATATTATAATAATATAAGTTGTAAACAACAGTATTCACTTACATTTTGTAATTATAATCATAATTTAATTTAGAATAACACTAGATATTTTTTCTTCATTTTTCAATAGCGGTATTTTGTTTCCGAGAATCAGGTACATACGTGCATTTTTCCAGAAAAACAAAGTACACCGAAAAGTAAGTTGCATTATCAAAATAATCAAAAACAGAATTATGTTTACCGGCCAGCTTTGTCAAGTTATTAAACGGTGTTTTTTTATGCTAAGTTCTTCTAGATTATCTAAATATAAATAATTGTAATATAAAATAAATCATTAAGTATTTTTTTACTAAGCCTATTGTCATATTACCAATACTTTAATTACTGGCACATATACAACATTGATAGGCAAATCAAAAAAATAGTAATAAGGAATTATGTTTCACGAAAGTTTATGAGCATCACACGAGTATGTATGCCGATCTAGGAAGACAAAATATTTAATTGATAGTGTAAGGAGACATATATTTTGTAATATCCTGTATGACATATAATGTGCTTGCTTGTTATTACACATCCAAGTTTTAATTACCTGAATCGTATTCATTCATGTAAGACTATCAGGAACAAAAAAGTATAAGAAATTTTTGAAGCCATTAAAGTTTGAATAAGAATCAGATCTGTTCTGAAGCTTTGAAAGTCATTTTATTTTATTGCTTGTTTTTGTTATAATAAAAAAATAGACAAACGAAATCTTGACTTCATTTTAAATTTAGAAAAAAGGTACATCGTTTTTCAGAGAATACTAGACACAATAAAAAAGTAGACTGATGAAATAATCTTCTTAAGGTCAACATTGAATTTAAGTAAATGACGTTGAAAGGTCAGAATAAAAAACTAACAACTTTTTTATGCGGTAAAGATTAATTCTAGGATAGTTTTTGCGATAACAAAGAAATGTATTTCTTTTTTTGAAACCGTGTGTCTTTAAGGAAATGAATAATATATAATAATGTTTTTGTACGAAAAACTGTTCGTAATCGTCAAATAATCGCAAAACTGAAATCAGAAAATTGTGCGACACACAGAACATTGTAATTCGGGGTACAAAAATAAAACGAAACAGACATGAATACGTGAAAAAAAACGAACGCTATAAATATTGCCCGTATCGTTCTACAGAACAACCCCTCTGGCAGCCAACCACAAGACATACCACCCGAGATATGAAAGAACAGCTGGTGCTCTACACTCCACGACCACCAGAGTATAACAGATCGTTGATCTACGAGTGTATGAAGAAGAAGCAGAAAACTTACTCAGTTCAACTAAAAGACACCTTACTCCACAATTGGACATATTGAACGGATTTGATAAATTAGTGAGAGGAAATGGGAGTGGGCCTGGTTAGGGGAGGTACCAGTAAAATAAGATAAAGGATAGAGAAGAAATATTATTTATTAACCCCACATTTAAAGTCAAATTTACTTAATATAGAATTCGGTAGAATTCTAAATTCACTGTTTACATTTCAACATGTTTTTTATAATTAAGGGAAATGTGAGGAAACATATTTTTTGTTTGTGTACATGTTATAACAAAAATATCGACACATACTTGTATACTTATATTGCGTAAACAAGACGTGAATATTTTTTAACATTTTTACTCTATTTTTCTTCCTCACTTTGATCCTTCAATTGTTATCTGAAAAACATCTAAACAAAGGTCACAGAAAAAAACTCATGAATAACTAGAATACGCCAGAATAACAGAATAGGTTTAAGTCAACGATAACAAAAACAACTACCTTGAAAAATTAAGCCATGGAGCATATCTCACGTTGTATGTAAAATTTACTTCCTTCTCATTTCTTCGGTCTGTTAAGTAAATAAAAACGAAGAAAGCTTGGCTTTAATATTATTGTACCATTTATATTTTCTCATTGATATTAATTATTACAAGTTATTTGAAAAAAGTCACTAGATTTTTAGGTTAAAGAAATTCGATTTACAGTTTAAAACTTTGTAAAAATAAAATTGATTAATTATTTTAGAATAGTGCGTAGTTAGTCGTTAGAAATATCCATAAAAACATTGACAACTTTTTGTAGTGTTCGTTTTATAGATAGAAATAGTGTATAAATATGGACATAAATATACGCGTAATAGCAAAATGCAAAAAAAATACAAAAAAATCTATTCAAACGTATTGTTCAATGCTTCTTGTTAATCTTTTGATTTCAACATTGAATCTTATACTGTTTCTTATTTATTCTTATTCGGTTTTGATTCATTGACATCCCTCAACTTATATGAATCGATGATGTCGACATGTTGAAGAGCATGGTTCGAAGACAATATTATCTTCAGCTACAGTAATCGAGTGTTCGGGTTAAGGACACTGGATTAGGCAAGTAATCATATTTCGCCATCGCACATGCTGGAAATACTACCGCAGGTAGACAAACAGCAATCGCACACGTCTCGTCTGTATGAGTATTATTATCAGATGAACTCTTTAACCAGACTTGAATCCTTATTTTTAGTGGGGAGTTGAACCCGAAATCTCCTGGTGGAAGATCAGCGTCTTACTAATTATCCCACGGAGGTCATCAGTTATTCTTATTAGAGAAGTACACAATACTTTACGTTGTATATATGAGGTTCATAAATCTGTTTTGAACGTTCTTTTTTAATTTCAATATTATTTCTACAAATAAATGAATTTTGGATTAGTTCCTAATCTTGATCATTTTCACATAAAACATCATAACTATCATTAGAAACATTTTGGTCAATCCTCCAAAATGTTTTTGATGCGTTACATAGGAGTTCAGAAGTACTAAGCTACCACACAAACTGCACATTATCACTGTGATACATTTTAAACGTGAAATAAAACAGTCCACCCGATGAACGTCTAGAGATTAAAAAAGGCGTGACTCGTTGATAAAATGTAATTAGTGGGATAGAAGAATTATGTTTCGTTACCTTTAAAAAAAAATTAAAGAGCCAAATTGGAAAACATGGATAAATCAATTTTATTTCACATTCTGGAAAATGCTACCTACGGTATTTTCCTTAAAAGGTCTCGATATTTTTAATAAAATCCTGAATTTTACAAAGGAAAAAATGACCTTTGGTCGCTATGCATAAAGGTTTTGATTGATAGACGGACCAGAAAAAGAATTATTCCATGACGGATTGTAATCGGCTTCCACCCCTTATCCACTAGGCATTGATAAGGAGCGCAACCCTTTTTCTCTCACAGCCGTGTCGAGGGAATAACAATTCGTAAAATTAAACTTTCCCAACGGTTATTTTTGATGCGATGAATTTGATGCGGCACTTTAAAAATTTACTAAGAAGAAATAAATAGTATTGTATTAACCATTATAGTCTATATATACACGTTTTATAGTATTGAAAAAATGTCCAGCAGTAAAACGGTTAAGGTTTTTCGAAACATTTTGAAGACGGTGAGTTTGAGTTATGTGCAAAGTATATTTAGAGACTAGTAGTGCAAATCAAACTTGAATATCTTATTCTGAAATCACACTGATAAAAAAAAAATCCAGATTTTCCCATTGCTACTGTAGAGATAAAATTATAAATCATTACAATAAGAGGTCCTAAAATAATGCGTATGTTTGAAATATCATAAGAAAATACTGTATGTGTTGTGTGATGTGGCGTAGGGAATTCTCAAAAGAAAGCCGAATACTTATAAACAGTCAACAATTATATTTATAAATGATAGATAACGGATTTCCTGTAATCAGTCTGAATTCTGGTATAGGAGTGTCAGTATCTCGCTAGCTGAGTCGGTTGGTGGAGAGCGATCAGCCACGCGCACGCGCATTGTTCCACAGGTGCGCATTGTTACACAAAATGAGTTTATATGAAAATACAGTTCTCTAAGTTTGATTTTCACGAGACAGTGAAGTTTGAAATTATTCATAAGTTCTTTGGGATTATTTTCCCATATTCAATTTTCTGGATATAAACATTTGTATTTGTGATATTCTAACTGTAAGCACTTTTAAAAATTAATAACAAGGAAAGATTATAAAGAAATACAGATTCGTAAAAGCCTCAACCAAGGAAATATCGGATGAGAATACCTTATTTCATGAGATAATATATGTCATGGAAATCTTCATTTCTAACCTTACTCTAGCGCAAAAATATTCAACCATTCAAAAGAATACTATACTGTTCAATTGTTTAAATTATTCTTTAGAAAATAAATTTATTAAACCCCAAAGCATATACTTATTCAATGCCTTTTCTGCCAGTTTTAAATACGAAATAATAAAATTGACATTTTATACACTTTACTCTTGGTATAATATTCACAAATATTTAAAGAATGACTTACGAGTATCTATGGTATAGCCACAAAATTATATTTGTTTTATCAGGAACAAAAATATATAAAAATCGCTTGCAACTAAATCAGTCCGCAGTCCAGGACTCGACGTCCTCTCACGTCAAGCCAAGATTTCAAAACTCCTCAGATGTGACGCTTTATGCTCTATTAAAAGTTTATGTTTCTAATTATGCTCTATTAAAAGTTTAAAAGAAAACAATATTTCTCACTTTTAAAATTAATTATTTTACTCACTCATTCATTTTCATGCCCGGATCATCAATTAACATGTGCCATGTGTTTCCAGTAGGAGGCAACAGAGATCGTTCTATCATTCGCATTCCCACAATCACATTCAATGCAACTTGTGTCTAAGAAACTTTGTCTCTGCAAAGCTCATCTTGTATCTAGCCACCCGTACACGGAATCTATTAAATGCTCTCTAAGTAGTCTAAAGCACTAGGTCTTCGAGTACCATCCTTCCAAGAGCTTTTACCAGTCGCCAGGTGTGTTTTATTTCTATTTTAGAAAACGCACTTTATCTTGAGTATTCATTCTTCAGTTTTTGTTCTCTATATTTATTTATTTTTGTCCTGAAGATCGATATAGTATCGAATTTTAAAACAATAAAGTTTTAAGGAAAATAACTTCTTATAGCTTTCAAAATAAGGTCTTAATATATGTATTATACAATTCATTGTATTACAATGAGATTTAGTTGAAGAGGAAGCATTTCCATAAATACATTTAAAATAAATGCAAACTCTTGTTGCAAATTCTCATGAATACAAATTGTTAAATGTCCTTTGCTAGCTGACTGAAGAAACGTGACGATGAATTTGCATTTCAATTTGATAAACCTTATCTCAGACGTTTTTAATACAAATTAATACTTATGAAGAACTCAATTGCCTAATTGATAAGACGCCCATCTTCCGATTCGAGAGTTGAGGGTTCGGTTTATGTTGGTACCAGTTTTCATTAAAAAAAGTTTCAGTCTGGGTTTCAATTACGATCTCTACAATCTCTCTGGTAGGTTGGAAAATATAGTTATATGATAAACTCTCCAGGTTGTACTGTATACAACGAAAGTGAAATACAATACAATGAATTACTTCAGAATAAATAAAATAAGGTTTACGTGGAGTTTCAGTTTCTTAAAAACAGGAATGTTTTTTGTTGAATTTAAAAAAAACATTTAGTACATTATGTAAGCAACAATAAAAAGTAAACTTAATTTATTGTTGAAATTGTAGTCTTAGATACAAAATATAAAGCGAATATTACATTTAACCTTGATGTGACTGCAATCCATACCTTATATATATTATAAATTGAATATAAATGTAGCATTTAACCTTGATGTGACTGCAATCCATACCTTATAAATATTATCAAATGAATATGAATGTAGCATTTAACTTTGATGAAAACAATAGAATAAATAACATAACTCTACAAAGCGATATTTTATTGAATGACACAAAATTTATTTATGTCTCAATAGCACAAATCCTGATAAAAAATATAAAATTAATCTAAGTAGGAACTGCAATTGAACTCGGAGTATAGAATATTCAAGCAAACATACGTATCATTAGAAAATATTTTTTACTTTGAAAGCAATTATTTTCTTCTCCATAGAAAACAAATTTTATATTTATAGTAAAAAGTGTTGACACGTGTAAGCCTCGTCAGTAAACAATATCTTATCAACATTTCCTACTACATTATTAAAATATGTATTTTAAATCGTAATTGATCCCAGTATGGGCAATTGTTAAACAAACTAACATCTGATATTAAACGTAAATAAACCAAACAGTTATGCATGTTTAAGATTTAATTACCTTCTTGGCTTATTCGGTATGACGCATGCCTTTCACCCGGGGGCTGCGGGTTTGATTCCCGATAGTGCCATAAAAAAGGTGTCCATGTCTGGTAAAATAATACATCGGTAACAATATACGCACGTGCTTAGTACGTGTACTCTCTTCACGCACGCGTTTAGTATGTTACGTGTATTGTAGTCTCTTCACGTACGGTAGTATTACCAATACATGCAATGAGGAACCGCAAGTTTCGTGCCTACTTTAGTGGTTGTAAACCCGAAGGCTCGATTAAAAGGGGTTGTCTCCCGAATACGCTCTTAAATATTTCTGAATCACTAATTCAGATATCTTTAATGGTACCATACGAAAGTTTATTTTTAATAATAATAACGTAGTTCTAGTCAATATCGATAATACTCGTACATATACAAAAAAACCTTAGACTGTCTCTGTTAAAAATATTTTTGAAACACGTTTCCTGCCTAAATAATGAATTCTACATGAATAAGTATAAAAAGATCGGTTGGTTTTCTTTCCAACTGACATTGAAAGCCTTTTCAGTCGGTTTTTTATAACATTTCTTCTCGAACAAAGTTGTTACCTTTTTTGAGACCATTTTTCTTATTCAAAATTCGCCTATTCTTCTTCTTCGCCTCTCTATAGAATACGATATTTGCCCTGGCTTTTGTGTCACACTTAGCCACTCCGGGAACATGTCCAGGAGTTCTCAATGGTCGGTTTAATTCCCGTGTATTATGCCAGGGCACGTTTCTCTCATCCACTTGAAGTTGGCGACGCTTCGTGAGGGTTGATACACTCAATTAACAACTTTCAGACTTGATGTACAAGAAAATTAAGTTACAGAAAACCATCGTTGGTTAATTTTGCTCGCCTGTATCAATTTATGTATGTTTTATAAAAAAAAAATATGATTCAAATTTCTTTGATACAAAGACCAATTATGTTTATTAATTTAAAACTTCATTGTAAAGTGTACAATATGGCGGAAATCAAATAAACACGCCAGGGGGAGATTTAAAGTTTTTTAATTTACTTTATGAAGCATGTCAACGATGGGACGAATTATATATGTTATGATCCGCTATCTTTTGAAATCAGTGTGATTACATCAAACGGCCTATGAAAAGTTCTGAAAGAGATGGGTATACCGAGACAGTTAACGATTTTGATTCATAATTTGTATGTATAAAATGCGACACCTGTGAGTGTAGTTTTTTCTTTGAGTAATTTCATATTTAACAAATATTTTTGCTTCGAAATATTGTATTAACCGTCGTTATAAATTTCAAAAATTAATAAATCAATTACGCAATCTTTAAATTATTTTTATAATAAAAAAATGAAAAATTGCTTTTGATGCAGCCCTTGATAAAAAGCTTCTAAGTAAATCGAACATTCTTTGCCGACACTGCTATTTTCATAAATTTATATAAGAACAGCGCTCTCTGGACCTTGGATCCAGTAATTGCCTCTCGAGTATCAGCGTTTTTCACTCGGCCATAATCCACGGCGGCAGATGCGACTGACAAGTTTCTACGTCGCCTCGGGTCAGCGAATATGCCACCCACGCCCTCTACTGTGTTACAAATTGCTTCTCGGAATATTAATATAGTAAGTACACTACCGTAAAGTCTAAATTTTATGTCAACGAAAGCTGCTAGTTTCACGTGACCACCTCAAACTGTAAAACGGACACTTCCATTCGTCAAGTTTCACAAGTGTTTTAAGATCACGTGTTAAGGCAGATGTTTTCAATCTTTTTAAACTCATAGCAAAGAAAAAAAAGCTAATATTATCAAAGCATAACAATGTGTGCCGAATTTAAATGACGCGTGGCGAATTCATCTTGATAATATGAAGATATTTGCCCCTCAGAAGATACTGTTTGCCCCTAAAGAGGTAGGTACATATCTCGTTAAACCTAAAGCTATGGTTATTAAAAAATCCATAATTCTCAAAAATCATGAATGAGTGAATCTAAAAGATAAGTATAATTTTACTACTCGTACACAAATAGTAAATAAATAATTTAGATTTATTTATATTTTGATTTAGTTTGTCAATTTTATTAATAAGAGTTTTAGCAACAATTTTGTATTTTTATCGTTCTACTCATGAAAATCAGAATACTAAATAAGCTGGAAGCATTCGAAATTTAGATTCATCAGATAATATTCAGATTTTTTTCTGTATCGTCGAATCTTAAACACCCAGGTACTACGCCGAATAAGTGTAAAACGAGAACTCTTAAACAACATAAAATTCACATACTGTCACTATAGTATAATATCCTTAACTGCCCCTCTCATCTTGCCGAAAATATTCAGCGTCTCTACGATCAAGGATTTGCACTACGCTCGAACAGATATTATTATTGGCTTTATTAGTTCACCGCTCTTATTTTCTTACGTCGTCCTTTACTGTTCATGCAGGGAACCAGTTACAAACCAATTTTAGACTCACTCCGTCTTTGACATGCTTTAAGAAGCGACCGAAAACCCCTTAATTTTAAGTCACAATATATAACGTGTTTCATTCCTGATTTTCCTTTTCTCTCCACCATCCTTTCCTTTTCCTTTGATTGACGATATCTCACTTTTACTATGTATGAGTATATTGTTCATACATTTTGTAAACGTGAATAATCATTTGAATATTTTTTGCGACCATGTAACTTATTTCATTTACTTTTGTCTGGTTGGTTGGAAGAGAATACCATTTGGCAAATAACCTAACTAGATTGTTTTACAATGAAGTGTAAAATAAATAAATGGAATGCCAAAAGATTGCCTATCTATGTCATATAAAGAGAGGAGGAAAGTACCACTTTCTACAATATTGATGGGTGAAAATCGAGAGTTGACGCGAAATAGGTAGAACGCGCCTGTCTTGGTCACGCAAATAGACAGGCAGATAGATATCTAGACGGTTAAGGAGCTGTTAATTTAGGCATATAATATATTTATATTTCAAAAATAAGTCATTCAAAGTAGTCTTAGTTTGCATAAAAGGTGTGAACTAACAAAAAAAAATGTTTTATGTATAATTATATTTATCCCCTCTATAATAAATTTATTGATAGATTTTATTCTGAATTATAGATTTCATCATCGTATTAATGTTATAATTAACAAATGGAATCTTCAGATACTTTGGCCACATTGAGAGAATGAATTGCGAAAGACTAATACATATATAGACAGAGAAAATATAGAAGAGGTTGACCGAGGAAGGAGTGGAAGAAGATTTTAACTGGGGGAAAATATAAGAAGTATGAGAAACAAAATAGCATTTGTTACAAGATGTATGGTTGTGGAGGAGGAAAGAGCAGTATTGTACCGGCTGTTTCCAAACGAGGATCCGCAGATCCCCGTGTATTCCCTGGGTATGCGAGGATATTCTAGCGGGTTCGAGGGTATTCTATGCAAGGGTATTCCAGCGAATTCTTTTAGAAAGTACTACCATTATACTCGAAAAGGTTTTCTTTACGTACGTAACATGAAAATATTTTTTTTACTGGTGAACTGCTCTTTTTTTATTTTATTTTCAGCAAGATTTGTAAATACGGCAGCATTCACACGCAGTTGTTGTTGCATTGGTTATCTCGCTGTAAAGTTGTTAGCCGAATATTTAAATTGAGGAAGAAGATAAGGATATTTTTCTTTAAAAAATGTACTAAAAATCAAACAATTGCTAACCATTTTGATGATTTTTAGCGACTTTCGAAGGTGGCCTATTTATCTGGTACCTTCAGCATTTCGAATGATTTAAACGCGATCTTTCAAAGAACCAATTTTACGTTATTTAAAACTGAAGATAAATTTGAAGCAATGACCGAGAAAATTATGTTACAAAGAAAATGTGATCATTTTCCTACACGTATTCTTTAAATCAACGAGAGGCGCAGTACCATATGATATACAAGGCATCATTATACTCGTATATATCCTACAAGGTTTGAAATTGTCATTTCGCAATTATTTTTCACTCCCAGATGAAAATATAAATGAGATCAAAGACCCATTTAATAGAGATGTAAGTGACTTAACACTAGCACTGAAAAACTCATTGTCGGAGATTTCACAAGATTCATCTAAAAATACAGATCTTCAAAGACATCACTTTCCAACTTTTGGCACATTTCAAGGAGAAAATTTCCTTAAAGTAGCAGACGCAGCTTTAAAAGTTTTGGTGCCCTTTCCGACAACTTATTTATTTGAAAACGACATTTTGACTCAAGTCTACATAAAAAAGAAATAACTGACTGCAGGCGGAGTTAGATCTAGATATTAAACTTTCAAAGATTGCCCCCAACATCAATGATTCGAGGAATAAAAGCAGCACCATTTTATGCATTCAGACGAATTAAAATAATAAAAATTAACCATATAGGTTTTTATAATACTCGTATTTAAAAAAAAGTGTTATTTTATATTTTTTAAATTCAATTAACATAGTAAAAAATACACAGTAAATTTGTAATAACTGGTAGTGCGTATCAATTAAATCACATGCCGAAGGATTCGCCAGTTGAAAACTTTGAGAGTCGCTGATATAGACCATGAAATATAAAAAAAATATTTTATTAATGCGGAAATAATATTTTATCTAGCGTCAACCATTATTTATCGAATTGATAAATCATTTCAAATAGTACTCGTACTTTCGGTCGAATTAAATTCGTATAATCATCTCTTCTTACTTCAGAGTCAAACGGTGTGTATAAAATTGTCGTTAATCATTTTTAATTATCGTTTAAGATAAATATTCCGTTTACCTATAAATTAACGCAGACATAAGGCAGCAAAGGCGGAGGTGCCTCGTAATTAGTCGGTTATTTATAAAGGGAAAGGTTATTGAAGTGTTTTTAAAAACAATCAATTAAAGAACAATTTTAATCGATTTTATTTGGATATAAAACGACACGTCTAGGATCTCATGGTTATAATGAGTATATAAATAAATTGAGCTTTTACATGTATCTTACTGAAGACATAAACAAGTACAAAGCGGTTGGTGATTTTTACCTATTTATGATTGATTATTTAAGATGGAACTGGTGGTTATAATGAGTATATTTTAAAATTGAGCTTTTACCTGTATCTTACTGACGACATACTCGTATAAACAAGAAAAAATATGTTGATGCTTTTTACCGATTCATAATACATTATTTAATACGGAATGGTGGTTATAATGTGTATATAAATATATTGAGCTTTAGCCTGTATTTTACTAAGGAAATATTATATAAACAAATAAAAATACGTTAACCTTTTTATCGATTTATGATTCACAAACCCTCATCAACTTGATAAGTTGTAAAATTTAATAATATGTTTGTACCAAGTGAGTCGACCCTTGTTGTCCTTCATCATTTCATTTAAATCAAAAGCCCTTTTTACAATGTATACACTCATAAAAACATATCACATTTAAGAGTTCACACAAATTCTTATTCCTTCTGCAAATCCCAAGTACTCAAACTTCTGTTGCAATAACAACCACGCTCCGATCCACTGCCTAAATTTTTCGCACTATTTTTCTTTGATTGAATTCGGTATCTCTTTGTTTATCATGGACCTACCAGATAGGCATATTGATTTTGGGAAGAGATGTTATATTCTAGGCAATATTTGATCAGCTGTCATGCGTGTCATGTGTCTTTGGTGAGTTTGTATTTTCTGGATGCTAGTACCAGATAATAGATTTGAAGTATAAGTTAGCGAAATTAAGGATCCGATACTCCCTGAAAGTTCTGCTATGGAATACGGGGTGGAAGATTACACATTATTTTTATGTACTTGGGAAACCTGGATAAAAACACAACCCCCCCTAAAACTACTTGTAAATACATCTTGCGGATTCATTACTTTAAAACAATTTATTCCTATCAACCAGCTTTTGTTAGAAACTTAAAAAGTTATCAAACTTAAAAAGAAAGAGTAAAAGTTAGAAAAATTAAAACAAAATACACGTTTTAATGAAAATATGGATCAGGGTAGGAGTTGTAACATATAGAGGATATGGACAAGGAATATTTTTCAAATATTTTATTTGTTAACATATTCAAATACTAGCTATCTTAATAAAACAGTTGTGCTAGGAGGTATAATGCAACATAAGATATAAATGTTATATGACTTCTAAATTTTGAATGAAGGAATAATGAAAGGCTAACTTAATAAATATGCAATGAGAATGCTAGTCAAACGTGTGCTAGAGAAAAACCATGAAACTCAGGCTGGATCGAGAAAACTATGTTTGAAATAAGGCAATTTAAAAAGGTAGAGAATTTGAAAACTTGTATGCGGAGCTGTATTGATGTAAAAGAGGCGAAATATGTGTATCCTGATAAGAAAGTCAGGCGATGTGTCATACTGCCTACCTTGACAAAAAAGCGGTTATTGGGGTGTAGGAATTGAACAGCTTACCAAGAATAATACTACCTACAACTGTTCGTATAAAAACATAATTTGAAGACGATTTCAGAAGGATAATAACAAAGGGTCGTGACTGGTAATTTCGTTAAACTTGATTTTTCAGCACTTTTCAAGTGTTCTTAAGCGCTTGATCTAGGCACAAAGATTAGATATGTGAACAACATCCAAAACGAAAAAAATATATAGTAAATTTCGCTTCAGGCAACAACATTAACCCTAAAGGCCGATCCCGTTTCGTCATCAAAATCGTTTTTGCACAATACCTAATAAACTTTTGTTTATTTTATACAGTTTACATATACAGGTTAAACCAAATTACATAAAAATATTCAAGAGTAAAACAATCATATAAGTAAAAAATGTTAAACTAACTCACATTTTTACAAAATTTTAATATGCTTTCTTTCAAAACATTTTCTGAAATGTTGAGGATGTCAATATCCGAGACCCCATTCAAAAGGGACTAAATTAAAAAAAAAACAAATTCAATTAATCATTTATTTGTACAAAATTAATGACCAACGTAAAAAACAACAATAGAAGTGGGATATATTCAAAGAAAGAATGCTGGATAGAAATGTAAAACCGGCAATGTTACATTACGGACTTGAAATTCAAAACTTTATCAATCGCTTTTTAAAAGTACCCAATGAATAAGTTGATAATTGGTTGCAGAGTCTAATTGCATGGACGACGTAAAAAAAAGAGCGATGAACTGGTAATGTTAATTGTATTTTTTATTAGTGCCAAACGTCTTGTTGGCACGAATAAAATACAATAAAAAATAAAATGGTTTTAAATATTTCTTTATAATTGTAATTTTTTAAACATTGTTGGTAATGATTGAAATGATACATAAATAAAGTTTTGGAGACTTTTAGATAAATATTATTCAATCTTGAAATAAAATTGTCGGGATAAATACGGAGTGCAAGAACAGAAGAAATTTCCGAAGTGAAAAAGTGCTGGAAGGTAACATGTTAAATCCGTCTCTAGAAACAGACAATACTCGTAAGTTATAAGCCCGAAGGCGACAAACTCCATCCTTAAATACTGCCTTTGTAAGTTTAACTGGAGAGAAAGCTTAACTCAATCTTCACTTGTCTCGCCTGCTTTTTTCCCGCTACTTATCATCACTTGGAAGAGAAATTTCTAAAGTTGGAAAAGTGAAAGACATAAAATAATGTGTGTTTGGAAGAAATCAAGTGAAAGAAAAATACTGTTTTGGTTTTCTTCCAAAGTTTTTAACACTTTTGACGGTTTATTTGAGAAACAAAATAATTCTCTATTTAGAGACGCTAGAAGAAATATAATAATTCTAGTGTTTTTTAACAAAATTTACGACATCTAAATCACCAACGTGTTCAAGACATCTAGATCACTTAAATCCCAACGTGTTCAAGACTTCTAGATCACTTAAATCCCAACGTGTTCAAGACGAAACATATGTAAGACTTATGGTTAATCAACCATTTATTTTTTAAGATAGATTGTTGCATACATACATACGATCACGCCGTTTTCCTATCGGGGTAGGTATAGAGGAAAGAGCGCCAGACTATCCTATAGCGACATACATATTTCGCTTCTTCCACTTCTACATACCTCATACAACTCCTAGGACTTACCTGAACTTTTAAATTTTCTAATTTTTAAATATAATTCACTTGATTTGACCACACTTTCCTTGGTCACCTTCTACCACACATCCTACTCACATGTGCACTGTATATTTGTTTTGTTTGTCTTTCCTTATTTGTTTGTTCTATATGTCCAAACTATCTCAGAGGGTTCTTCTTGATCTTAATTAGACTTGATCTTACTTAGATCTTACTATACATCACCTTTAAGTTCACATTCATCTCTAACCCCTTCATTCTGTATTCTGTCATAAATATTGTCACCCCATATATTCTTAGCGCACATATTTCTACAGATTTTATTTGGCTCTTTTCAGTCTTATTCTACATCCACGTTTCACTTCCATAAATCAAAGTTAGCATTTGAATACTTTTGTGGACAATCTCCTTAGTAGATTTTAATATTGTCCAATTCGAGTACGCATGTTTTAGTGCCCTATTGTCTTTGTTTCCTATTGTTACACGTCGATAGGTCAACAATCAACAAATCACTACATATCGATAAAGAGTTTCAATTGAAAACAAGGTCAACGGTACACTAAAATATATATACTTGAACTGAACAATGTCAAGAACTTGAAAAAAATTATGATTATTAACAGTGTTTGCAGTGTATGGTAGTGAAGCGTGGAGGTATTAAAGGAACACAAGAATTTGAATATTATGAACTAAGGCGAAATGAGCGAATTGAGGGGAATATGTGGTGTTACGACGTAATTTCGAAAAAGAATGAAGTTATAATGGGTAAATGTGAAATAAGGGCTAATGTATTTATTATGATAAAAAAAACACACTAAGATGGTTTAGACATGTCGAGTTAATAAGGGATAAATACTGACAAAACAAATTAATAATTCGAATGTAACTTGAAACATGTCAGAAAAAAAAACCGATATAATCATAGTATGACAAAATAAATTATATTCCGATAGAACGAAAGGTATGGAGGAAGAAAATCGAAGATTTTTTTGAGAAGATGTATGGATACACAATAAGCAAAGGATGTATATTGTAATAAGTAAACACGGTATTTTGTCTTTTCTGTTAACCCCTGCGGATAAAAAACCACGCTTTTATGTATATTTGATTATACATATTATATAATTCTTATAGTTAGTCGAGTAACGATAAACTCAAGTGCTAATCGTGTAACAGTGTTGTTGCCTTTCAATGTGTCGTACGGTGATGATCTGGGAGTTATGTGACTCTATCTGTATACTATTTAAAAACAATTTTGTTTTCTCTTATCTATGTAAATCATAAGGATGTGTTTTCTTAGAAAAGTCTGTGTTTTAATTTAGATTCGCTTCTGCAAAACTCCGGAGGACCAAATTTTAAAACGATATCATAAATTTACATAAAGCAAGCTTAACGAAGTGGACGAAGGGTGGATTATTTTTTGGGCGTTATATGACAAGAATACGGATTTATTCTGGGTATACTTTGAGTCAAAAAAATGAGGACAAAGCATTATTTTCACGATAAAATTTATTCAAAGGATATTTTACTTTTATTCCCTGTTTTTTTTTTCATTTTCTAAATCCAAATCAGGTCGTGTGACCGTAACTTGACAAATTCTATCATGCGAGATTTTTTGGACAACAATATAATCATAAGATGTGCTTCATTCTTAATGACTTACGAAAAAACTAATCAAAAAAATGATTTACCTCAAATTACTACTCATCCTTAAGTTCTATACAATTCCCAAACTTATCCCTATTTTCCTTGAGATTTATTTTTCTTTTAATTTTATTACATTTACTCAAAATTCAACTAGCTTACTTACTAAGTTTCAGATAAGGCCATGAATACCGGTAATAATTTTGAAACATAAGCAAGTTAATTATAAGAAATTGCTTTAAAAAGAAGTATATTCGTGAGATTTATTTACATAAAAGTTTTAAACTAAATAAATAAAACTCAATAACAATAAGTGGGTGGCGTTTAAGTATTAAAAAGAGTTCGTCAGCTAACGACGAAGACTAATAAATATGAGTTAAAAGAAGATACGTGTTATTTTACCTAACTTACAAAATAAATATTACTGTCGGGAAAGAATGATCGAAAGAAGAGGAAAACCTAAAAAAGAATGGATAAAACAGTTTCATTCTTTAGTTGGTGAAATACTAACAAAAGGAAGGTGACGAGCATGAAATTAAAATCACAAATAACGAATATACGTCAACGAGGCAAAAACGAAGCGTGTATTGATATACGAGTAAATGTGTGGAGACTTAAAGCTTTTGCCTGTCTCTAAATACGACAATTTTGGAAAATATGGTTTAAAAATTTAATTCATTGAGATATAATTAATTGACGTTTTTATTGAATATTTAGTCGCTGTAATTATATTGCTAATAGGGGTTTTAAGAAAGTATGTGGATTTAACACTTCGCCGACCTGATGACATGACAAAACTGTGCATGAGATGAATAATTCTCGTAATAATAAAATGACAATAATATAGCGCGGTTTAAAGAGCAAAATCTCCTCAAGGGCGCTTTAACTCAGGATTCGAACCAACTATTATTTACAGATTTAAACATTACAAAATAAATATATAGGCATACACACATGAGTTGAGTGTAACGATAGGAAGATAATGGCTGCGGCAATTTGATTACGTACTTCCCCGCATCTGCATATGTTCAGAAAAAAACATGTTTGGTAAGAAAACCGTAAATAAATAGCCAAGGGAAGACAAACTATAAAGAAACATTTGTAGATCGTCCTATATGTGATAGTAACACATTCGGTTTTAGGCTCTGTGTAGTGTAGTTTGGGAGGTCTTATCAAAATTTGTGTTCATATAACATACATTTTGATAAGACCTCCCAAAAAGGGTTGTATTTAAGTGCTTCCTAAAGCTTTATACGCCACCCATAGCTCTAATACTAAGAAGCAGACCATTCCACGCCACAGGACCAGCAAAGGCGAAAACTATCATAATACCCCACCCTATATTAGATGAACATTGGTAATTGGAATTTTCATTCTTGGTATTATTTATAAACGACATGGTTTTGAGAAAAATTTCATTAATTTCGTGTTAGTGTTCATTTAAATACAAATAAAAAAGACGATGCAGTGCTTACGATGAAGAAAGACGCATTGAGATGGTTCGGTGACAATGAAACAATGAATGATGAAAGGTTTCCAAAAATAGTAACGAAGGTACAAGAAGTTTGGGAAGACATAGGAAAGCATGGTACGACTAAATTAATGTTATCTAAGTAAGCCTTTATTGCACTGTATTCAACTTTTTGTACACACAACCTGACAGGCTTATAACCGTATGGCAATATATTTAATCAGAAAAATATTAAAGCTTTCTTGAATGAAAATTAGATTGGAGCCCTTTTTAAAAAAATCTGGTTCCATCGGTAATCGAACTCATAGCCCTCAGGCTGGTAAAGAGGTATTTTTCAACATGGCTACGTAGGTCATTTTTACAATAGGAATTATACATAGCGAAGAATGTGGAAGTGACATAAGCGTGTGACATATGTACTAAGATAGAATGAAGTGGAGATCTGCTCTCTTTACCTACTCAAAATATAACATACATGTTGGCATGGTGATGATGATGGAAAATAACGTTTCATCACTGGTTAGTTTCCATCATCATCACCATGCCAGCATATATGTTACCAAATTTTTATTGAGAATAATAGAGAAGCTGCCTAGCAATAATTTCATTACATTCCTAAAGAAATTTTGTTCTTTTCAATATTTATAAGTGCTCCCAAACACTGAGAGTAACAAAAAGCCTGTATTGATACGTACTCTAACTATTAAGATAAAATTTAGTCGTATGCTCCCAAGTTTATTTTTAAAAACCATTCGAAGCAGGCTTAGACTTGTGGATTAAAAGTGAAAATTACACAGCTGAATAAATAATTCCGGGTTCAGAACCTCGGACCAAATATAATACCTAACGAAATTATTCTCAAAAATATCCGTTATTTAATTATTCTTGGCACGAAGTTCTACAATATGTTGCTAAAAGGATAAAAACCTTATTATTCTTCTTTTTTTACGCTACATCCTTTGAGAAAACCAAAAAGGATGAAATATGGAGAGAAAAAAATGGAATTGGTATAATTATAGTATCATTGTACTCGTAACCAATAGTACTCGTATGTTATAACTCGGAAATGATACGATCCCAATATTTATTATTAAATAACAATGGATATTAATTTTCTATTGTACGTGCATATTTTATTAATTTTTTGATCCCCTCAAAATAATCGAACGGACCTTTTGAACACAATAAATAGCGTGGCCGGGAGACAATATTGTATTTGGTCCAATTAATAAAATCTTCATGTTTCATAACTACAGAAGTAGTCACAGAACTCGTACTGCATGTGTTGGGAATATTCTCGTTCGTGATGATGCAATAACACTCGTGAATGTCATAGAAGGATCCTTTATTTTTTTTCAGGTACAATCGCTAATTGAACCTGAAACCCTCAATTAGAAATCCAGCGTCTTACCAATTAGACCACGGAAGTCGTCAAAATGTATATTATTTTTTATAGTAAATCTTAAAAAAAAAATGCATTTATTTTTAATTTTCACAGGAGAGATATTTAATTATTATATTTCTGATATTGTTATCAAATAAATAATCTTCGTCCGTAGATCTGTCAACCTCCGTAACCTAGTTGATAAGACACCTGTCTACCAGCCCGGGGGTTGGGGATTCGATTCCCGTTAGTACAAGATTTTTTTAAATGGTTCCAGTCTAGTTTTTACTTAAGGTTTGTTTAAATCTTTCTGATTTATTTATTTATTTATTATTTATTATTACACATGACAAGAAATATACACAATTTGAGAAAAAACAACAGGTAATTTGATTTGGACATATAATTTTAATGGATCTGGGTTTGTTGCCTTTTATTTGTCATATCCCCAGTAAACTAGGCTTTTGCCTGTATGTCACTGAGGATATTTAGCATGAAAAAATAAATCGATACTTCTTTCCGATTTTTGATAACACAAAAAAACCCCGTTGCACGCTCTCATCAACCTGACAAACAGTGACACTCAACTACAACTGGAAACATCTTGCGAAACTCAACTCCTCACACATTATCACTCCAGAAAGACCAAAAATATTCATCCCACAATATACCGCACACAATCATAAGAATAAAAATCAAAACAAATTCAAAACAAAAAAAAAAGAAGAAAAAAAGAAAAACACACAGAAACACAAATACAAAAACATCCAAAATTAAAACAACAAGAAGAGACCCACACTCACGAGCTCACATAAATCCTTTCTACTCGTCATTCATCCTGAAAGCCCAAGTACTCAAAATCCTGTCGCAATAACAACCACGCTCCGATCGACTGTCTAAATGGTTTTCCTACCTTTACTTTTATTGAAGTCGGCACGCCATTGTATGTAATGGGAGCCAAATAAGCATATTGCCTTTGGGCAAAAGAGGTTTTTTTTTTGAAAGGATATAAAAATTTCATTCTTTAGAGAGCAACGTTTTAAATAGATCCCTGTTTTGTCAGAGGCACTGCGCATATCTGATGCATAGATGTGGATTGATCAACTCTTCACATTTCATATGCGGTGAGAGTAAACGCATGACCACATTCTGAATGACTATCCGACCTATACACATTGCCTGGATAATTGAGAGAGCTGGAACTTCTTTCGTCGGGTGTAACGGACTGATTGATTAATGAGCCTAGCTGAACAAATATGAGGGCTCCATACGAAGAATAAGTGGGGGGTTTAGAGCCAATGATAATTTGACCAATGGTGACCTCTGATACCATTTTTACGGAAGGCTTTTTAACACCTGTCTGGTTGATTGAAAACAACTACCACAAGGTAATGAGTCTGCCAGGTTTTACTATATTTAACGAAAATATAACACAATACAATTTATAGGGGAAATTAAAATTTTCTGCGAACAAACAATGTATTTTGAATTTAAAAACTGTTTTGGGAAAATAAATTGACTACTTTCGTGGTTGTACTTTACTACTCGCGTATCCAGATTTGGCTGTATACAACGGATTTATAATACTCGTACAGTAAAATGTAAAATACATTAAATTTGTAGATTATTGTAGGATGGTAGGCGATGAGGGAAATTAAATAAAAATATTTGAGGTCATAATTATTAAAACGTCGTATTTTCTAGTATGACGTTTGCCTTCTGACCAAGAATTCCGAGTTTGTTCTCGATGTTTATTAAAATTATTTAAATAAAAGTGTCCCAGTCTTGTTTATATCACTAAGAAGAGTTTGGTTGCCTTGTGACGGTCGTATTTCTAACATTTACGACAAAGAACTATGAATAACATGCCTACTCCGGTAGTATTATATTAAATTCTGACAATGCGGATATACTCAGAAGTCCCTCATAAATAAATGAAAAGGAAAATGGTTTATGTGAAAAAATACACAGCGAGTCATTTTTTGGGTTCAATTTTGGTCCAATCAAACTCGAATCCCCGGATAAAAGCAGTCGACCAATTAGGCTGGCGGAGGTCGGTTATTTTTATTCTGAGATTTTTCGATTTATTTTGAATTGCATAAAAAGACTGATATGGCAGTTGGGAGGTAAAATAGTTTTGGGAATACTGAAAGCGATGTTGATTTAATGACATTAGTCGTAAAAAAGAGCCAGTAAAGTTAGTGAATATTACCCTCGAAGTTCAGTTAACAGATATTAAATTAAATTGTGAAAGGACTTTGCTGGCCATTCTTGCTGATGTGTCGCTAAAAGTACTTAGTATGATGCTATTTAATGTCTTGGTAATATGAGCTCTTTGTACGCACAGTAATAAAAACTTTGTGAGAGTACCATAAACCTGAATCAATTTATCATTCCGGCCCGGGTGAGTCCGGTGATGGGGAATACTCATGGCATAAGCATATCATATGAGCCATTGGACTAGAACCTTTTTAGTTGCGTTTTGCTATCTAAAGGAATAAAATATACACCAATGTTGGCTTATAGACTGATTTGAAGACAATCATTTTAGTTTTTTGTACTGAGTTTTTATTATTAGACCATTGGCTACAGGGCCGAGTCCAGGTATTTTGGCGTTTGGAGTACCCAATAGATAAGGTACACCCACAATAATATGACAATTATTTTCTAAACTATTGCGGACACGGGTAAAATTGCTGTTTATTTGAAAATGAACATTTTTTTTGCTTCATAAAAAAATTCGCCCCGCTCTCCTTCAGACTTATAAAAAGGAAAAATTTGTGACAAATGATAACTTTACCCCTCAATATAAATCAATGAAAGAATATTTAAATTTAAATTACGTATAACTTTTCAAATAGGGGCCAAATCATTAGTAACTTTACCAAAATTTTGCCGAAATAATTGATATAATCTGTTTTGCTCGAATCAAAATGTTTAATAGAGAGAATAGCCATATATGACAATGGCTCTTATCCAAGACTACGATTCATTTTTTTTATTCCAGCCTAATACTAATTTATTTCCTTGAAATTCCGTGATTTGTATTCTGAGTTTGACCTTGTACGTTCCAAACTTTAAAGCGAGGTAATGAAATCATGTGACCCTCTTATTTAAGGAATAATAACAAATTTTATACTAAATTTAAATATATATGCTTATTTCTTAAGCAAAAAAATAGTTGCATGAAAAGGTTATCTAACTATGGTCGGGGTAAAGTATTGTGATTGAATTTCTCACAGTTGAAGGCATTGCTCCGTCTGAAATTCAACGACGCTTTCAAGCTGTTTATGATGAAGACTGTATTGATATGAGTACTATGCGTAAATGTATTTTTGCATCAGACGTGAATAACAGATGTCGTAAGTAAGATTGAAAAAGGTTTGTCAACAATCAGAAGAGGTACTGAGAAGATAAAAGTGAAGAAATAACGACTAAGAAAATATACGAGCACAATCTTGAAGTGAATGACGTAATTCAAAGAGGTAGATTGGGAAAAACGTGAATGGGTCAACTAAGAACCAAGATTAATAATATAACATACTATTTAACATGTTGGTATGTCTAAATACAGAGAAAACGAAAATAGTTTGTCTAAATAGAAATTTGTAGAGATCACTTCACTCTATCTTACTGCTTTCCATTTGTATGTATAGTTTTTAATAAAAGTATTTCGTCCCACCCACACATGATATTAGTATTATGTTTTAAAATTGGACTACATTTAAAACAAGTTTTGATTATAATTCATTAAGTGAACATAAAATATAGGGGTGCATCGTAGTGCTTGATCTAGTACAAAACCTAAACGTTTTGACTAGAACAAGGCAAATTGAAAAGTTATATTTTTTTATGATTTTTTAACAATTTTTTTGTTAAATCATTATATGTTATTTTTCCAACTAATTTTGGCGTGTTTCAAAAAGTGCGCCTGGGGTCAGTGCACCGGTTGCATCTCCCTTGCAACGGTTTTGTAGGTCTTTATAGAGAACGTAGCGCTCCACTTGCTGTTTCTATTCTTAATACTGCCTCAGGTGGGAGTACTGACCATGGTGGAGAACAGAGGCGACGTATTGATGTTTAAAAGTACATTTAATCTCCGACTTTTAATAATGGTTTAGTTTCATTTTATCTCTTTTGTTATTTATTTTTTTGTAATTTACTCCTAACATTGCATTTTCTTTGATTGTATTTGAGTTTTATTTTGTGTTGTATTATTCATTAGTGTTTACATGCACTGTATATAAAGGTGTGGGGATAAGAAATAAAATATTGAGAATATTAAAATGTAAATTACACACAGGAAATTAAAATTAAGTTAGTTCATTATTATAATACAATATATAAATTACATTAGTTCGTAAGATATACATTTGTACATAGCCTTTGGCAAATGTTTTTTTTTATTTAACAAAGTAATATATGGTATAAACATTTGCCAAAGGCTATGCCTATATACAAATTTATATCTTAAGAACTAAGAACTAATATTTATATACTGTTATGATGAACTAATATAATTTTAATTTCCTGCATGTCATTTTAATTTTAATAATCTTAACATACTTGTATATTTTTTCAGAAATAGTTAACCCTACTACTTATAACTAGATAACAATTATTACAACTATTAAGCAAGTACATGTCCACTCGTTCAGGCTACTTGCATTCCATCACATTCACTCAGACCTTCATCCTCCCAGTTAATATTGTAGGTGGACTAGTCAAACAACAGATGATGCTTTGGGAGCCTGTGCTTATAACGGAAAGATATATCGAATCTCGTAGGCCCCCAGGCAACGATTAGAGGATTGATGTGATTCTGTTATTATAGATCACTTTATGAAATAAAATTTAAAAAAAATCTAGTTAGTTATTTATTCGAAATAATGAATATAATATATCAAAAATATTCTTGAATCAAAAAAATATGGTTCATAGACGAGTAAATCAGTGAAACTGAATGATTAAAAAGATGTGCCTGCCAAGCGGGAGAGATGCTAGTTTGCGTCCCGTTAGTCACATTCCCGTTTTACTGAAACCTTAGATAGAGCATTGCACTGTCAAAGTTTTTTAATGTCGACATATTTCTATATGACACTATGGCTTATACGAGTATCATCAGCCTTCTCACTAAGCTCATTGTCAGCTGACTTATATCCATGGGATTCATACATAAATAAATACGCATCAACAACCACATATAATGTCTAACAAGTCTGAACTGCAGCGCCTTGTGAGACTTGACAACTGTTGCAAAAAATATGTTGGCACAATTCAATAAAAACAACCAAAGGTTAAGCATATTTAATATAATAAACATTAAAATTGAAATACTTTAAACCTTATCTGAGGAAATAAAAAAAAAAATCAAAATGATTATCCCTTTCCTCCTGCCTAACAAATGTAAGGTTGACAACTCACCTGTCATACATAATTTCACAATTACAAGTTTATTTCCTTTTTACAATTATAAATATACAAAACACAAGAACTATAAGTTGAAGGGGATTATTCCCAAATATCTTTCAATTTAACAGACATTCCTTCTTTTATTCTGTGGGGGGAACTAAAGTGACTGGCAAGAATTATTATTCTTATTGTGGCCACAATCTTTTTGTTCTTTGTTCTAGTTCTTCAAAAACTTTTCGCCGTACAGCGGTTACATATTTAATACCGTATCTACAAATTTACTCGGAATTATTATACGAGTATATAAAATGATTTTTTTCAATTGCCAAGTACAAGCATATATATACTAGCGAATCAGCGACGTGACATGCCAATAATTAATGTTAAAACAAAGGAATCTATATTGAGATCAACATACGATCGTATATGTATATGTACATATGATAAACATAAAGACATCCACATATATAAAAATATATGTACATAAGCATATATACACGACCTTTTTAGTTAGTAAGACGCCTGTCTTACAACCCAGGTGTTGCGGGTTCGATTCTCGTTATTCTTGAAAAGGATTTAAGCATGGTTTTCACTAAAAACCTCTAATATATTTCTGGAACGTTGGGAGAGATTTGCACATGTCAATACTCTTTTTTTTTTTTTTTTTTTTTTAATTTTTTTTTATCCACTTTGCACGGATTTCTCCTGTTACACAAAGAGGGTTTGCTTCTAGCGTTAGCTTATTCGTTAGGAATAATATCAGCCAGGATTCTTCTCATACTGCTAGACGGTACCGAGAATATATCAACCGTGTCATTCAGTTGGTTCAATATCTCTATACCACGCGTGACTGAGTGTTTAGCCATGATATTCGTCCTGTAAGTTGGTATGTAGAACAGAGGGTGATTCCTTGCACGGATATATTTATTGGGTACATATAAACTTAGTGCTTCTAGAATCGCGGGACAGTTAAAGGAACCTTGGAAAACCTTTATTAGGAATATCGCAATGGATTCTTGCCTTCTTGTTTCGAGGCTTCTATAGTTACACACCGTGAGAAGTGAGGTGAGCATATTTTGGGTAATCGCCCTTTGTTCTGTACCATAGATATCTGAGGAATTTTTTTTGTATTTGTTCTATATTGTTTTTATATTTGAGCTGGTGAGGAGCCCAAACCGTAGATGCATATTCTAATTTGGTTCTAATTAGATAATTATATAAGTTTCGGAGGATATCGGTGCTGTTAAATTCTCTTGATATTCTCATTACAAAACCGAGTAGTTTGTAACAGTCCGATATCAAACGTGAGACATGGTTAACGAACGTGAGTCCGACATCGAAGGTTACGCCCAAATCCTTGAATTCAGAAACTCTGTTTAGTGCCACTCCCTGTATAGTATACTGATGGTGGATTGGTGAAAACGATCGACTATAAGATACACAGACACATTTGTTAATGTTGAACAGAAGATGATTTTGCTCACTCCAGGAGACTAGGGAGTCTAGGTCCTGTTGTAACTGTGCACAGTCGTGAGGTGAATTGATCTTTTTGAATATTTTCAAGTCGTCAGCGAACAATAAACATGTCGAGTGACTTATGGAATTCTGAATGTCGTCTATTAATATGAGGAATAGTAGGGGACCTAAATTGGATCCTTGTGGTATACCAGATCTTGCGATAAATTCCACAGAAGACTTGTTACGGATTGTTACGTATTGAGATCTTTCTTTTAGGTAAGATGCAAATAATCCAATTAGATTATCGCTGAAGCCAAATATCGTGATCAACTTTGTCGAAAGTACTCCCGTTTGGTTATACAGTGAAAGTGTAAAACAATACATATATTCTCCATTTTTTTGTAACCTCCTTAAAACTGTTAGTTGTCTCACACATTATGCTGGCCAAAGTGTCCTTAAAATACACGAAAAAACAGCATACTATCTCCCGAGTCACTGTTTCCAAAATAATACTTAATAAAAAAGCAAAAAAATTATGACTCACATAAAAAAAAATTGTACCGAAAATATCCACATGCATTCGTATATTCTTCTACATATACTGTACAACATAATTAATATAGGTAGACGAGTATACATGAAAACATACAAAAATATTCACATGCATTCGTACACTGTTCTATCCAGACTTACATATACTGCGCAACATACTTAATATATTGATGTGATACTTAATATAGTGATGATATTAGAGCGTGTTCCGTAGAACGATTTCTATATCATATCTAGCAGTGTTGACTCTTACGTGTAAAAGGTTTTCCACCTCTACAGTACGAGTAGGTAATGTGGAATAATAAAATAGTTGGGCCTAATGTGCGCGCTGGGCCTTGCCGGGCGTGGGCCGAATAAAGCGGACCCAGTCCTCCACTGCTATCTGTCGGAATGTTCTTATTTAAAGTTGTTGTTACCAATCGATTACCCGTGATTTATGTGGGGTTTTATTACCTGAATAAATATGGACCCTTTCTCCGTGTAATCTTGGAATGTTTCCCAAATTAATCCACTTTTATATTTCCGGATGAGTGCCTGAATGCGAAACGTTCATGTATTAAGTGCCCCAGATATAAATTTGTGTCGTTTGTCAAGGCTCACGACGTTTACTAATGAAACTAATTAATATCATTGAAAATGTCTTTTTAGTTTTATAGTGAACCTTTTGTGATATAGGGATGAGTGTGAACTTAAGGCTGATGTATTAAGTAAGATGAAGAAGAGCACTCAGAGATGGGTGGAGCATGAAGAACGAATTAGTGAAGAAATATTATGAAATCAAATATACAGTGCAATTGTGAGTGGAACACGTGCGAGAGAAAGATTAAGATAGTGTGGTTGGATCAAGTGATAGTTTGAAAGAAGTAAATGTAAAAATTCAGAGAAAATGTATCCCAATGAGAGATTATATGGTTGTATGAAAAAAATATAAGATAAATAAATAACATATTGGGTGTTAACATGTGTCCATTTTTTTTTCAAATTTAAAAATGAGCACCAAAAGTAAAACAAAATGGTAAAGGTCATACGTCATTCGAAAGAAAAGTTTCTGCTCTACAAGATATTGTGTTTGCTTTTACGGTACATATATTATTTTATTTGATTACAAGCCTTCAAAATGGAATGTCAAGTAGACGAAAGTGAGCATTTTCGACACCTCCTTCTGTTCGCGTTCAATTGAGGGAATAAACCTATTTGCGATATTTGCGAAGGGTACGGTGGAGATGCTATGAATGAAAGGACAGCTCGTCGATGGTTTTTGCGTTTCAAAGACGGTAATTTCGACCTGAAAGACATGGAGCGTTCCGGACGACCAGTGGACTTCGATGAGGACCGCTTAAAACATATTATTAATAAAGATCCCCTTCAAACCACCGTAGAATTGGCTGAGCAGATGCATTGTAGTCACATGACTGTACACCGCCATCTTAAATCAATGGGAAAAGTCCAGAAGTTCGGCGCTTGGGTTCTACATGTTTTGAGTGAAAACAACAAAAATCAACGTTCGACAATTGAACGCGAACAGAAGGAGGTGTCGAAAATGCTCACTTTCGTCTACTTGACATTTTATTTTGAAGGCTTGTAATGAAATAAAATAATATATGTAACGTAAAAGCAAACACAATATCTTGTAGAGCAGAAAACTTTTTTTCGAATGACGTATAACTTTTACCATTTTGTTTTACTTTTGGTGCTCATTTTTAAATTTGAAAAAAAAAACGGACACAACTTATTTTAACACCTAATATATGCACCGCAAGTCTTCTAATATTTTTTTCTTTTCTTTATGACCGGCTTTAAAGGACTTATTATCTTGTTTAATTTCTAAATCTACGAGTATATAACCTTTGTACGTGCTTTAAGATCTGAAGCAACGTTGACAACGTCATCGCTCTAGTGGGTTACTGTTATCCATTATTGTCATACATAGGTTATTGTCATACAACTTGATTAATTATATGATAATGTTCCGGCAACACTAATTGCTTGATATTACAATAACAGCAAACCTTATTAACTGTTTTGGTTACAAAATATATGTTAGCTATCGTAACGAGCGGTGTCTCAGTTTCAGAACGATATGTGACGAACGTTAAACTCTATCTTATCTTCAAACAGTAAAGATTGTACTCCCTGTGACGTGTGCTTTTTTGTATTGATACATTTATTTCCATTCATTTCTCCTTTTACAATGTAATGTATCAACTGTTCAACTGCGTTTTAATAAGTTTAATCCACTTTATTATGGGTTATGTAATTTTAATACACTAAACAATAAACAAATAATCGCATTTAATGGACGTATTTGAAGAAAACGATTCAACTTATATTTATATTATTTTGAGATACTCGTGTAAAAGAAAACTTCAGTCACTTTTTACGTTATACTCGTATAAAATACAACTTCAGTCACTTTTTATGTTGAGATACTCGTATAAAAGAAAACTTTAGTCGCTTTTTATGTTGAGATACTCGTGTAAAAGAGAATTTCAGTTGCTTTTATGTTAAGATACTCGTATAAAAACTGTTCAGTCGCTTTTTATGTTGTTAATAAAAATTTAACTGCTTGATATTTTTCCACAATAGGTTATTCGATATTTCAAATGAATAAAAAAAAACGTTCCAAACAAGGAAATTCCAAAGAAGAAAAAGTTCAACATCTCTATATATTTCAAAAGAAACACGTCTTTATAACGCGATATGTTACGTGTTAAACAAAATATTACGTAACAAACATTCCTATATATTATTCACACGTACTATCCAATTTTATGTCTGATCTTTCCTGGCACTGTTTTATGGCATACATTTGGAGTACGCTTTTGAATAAATGTAACATACATGTTTCATCGTTTTCCAATACGATAACTTAGGACAGTAATGTGTTATACGATGCTAAACAAAGTAGTTTGACCCTTTCTCTTGTTTACAAATAAAAACAAAAAATGATGTGAAATTCAATAGAACACAATTCCTTAAGTGGAATTGTGTTCTATTGAAATTGTTCAAAGAGAAAAGAAAATAAAATTTGTTGAAGTAAAATATTAAATTTGTTTCTTTATAACTTTTTATTAAAAGTTAAGACATCTGAAAATCATTAAGCTTAAGTTTGAATACATTGACAAACATAATTAATTTAATACTGAAAGAAATATAATTAAAATATTTACAAAGATTTAGAAATAATTTTTGTAATGGAAAAGAATTTCTTGGCCGACTCCCATTTTGTTGATTTCTGTGGATTTATTTACGAGTATATGGGCTTTTTGTGTGTCTACAAATTAGTGAATGGTTCTTTGTAAATTAAAGGTTTCCGATTAGACGTTCTTTTAAGTGTAACGTGGTTTTGATGAGATTTGAATTTGTCTCTGTTGAAGTGCGTTATTTTGTTTTGAAACCTATCTGCCTTAGGACAAGCATACTCTAAACAAGTAGAGGAGTGCTGTAAAAAGTATGAATAAATAAAAAAATCTTGGAATTATATGCAATATTCAACAATATGATAATAATCCCAATATTCAATTTGGAAAATAAAATGCAAATAATAATTGAATAATAATATTTTTAGTTATTTTTATTATTTTTGTTCAGTAAAAAGATCGTTCAGTTTAAAATTACCAAATTATTTCACTTCTTCAGGCTACCGTGTTAATTCTTAGAAAATTAATTCTCCTCTCTCTCTATTGTCTCCGACGACAAAGGCGGCAAGTGAGTACGAGTATAAGATATACGAGACATCTAGCTGCTGCGGTTTCAACCTCGCTTGAGGTTTGTGGAACCTTTGATAGATAATACAAGATCCTCATCATATTATAGCCACTGTACCGTTTATAGGGTCCTCTCATATCGGAAGAGCTATTTTGAGAATCTAAAGCTAGTTGAGCTAGTAAAAGTGATCGAGAATCTTTCTTTACAAAATAAAGAGTAAGAATTTATTTTATATTTTAACCCCCTCTCTTGAACAATTAAAACAGTATATGGTAGAAATTTAATAGCAATTATACACTTTGGTCATAAACACATGCAATGAGCTTACAATATATGATAAAAATAAATACAACAAACTCATTCAAAAGACGGGATGTTATTTGAGATTTTTGGGAATTGAATAAGAAAATACAGGGCGAAAAAGGTAATTTTTTTTCTAAAACCAAACATTTGAATACATAAATTTTTTTTTAACCTGGTGAGTTTATTTCCATGTAGCAATCTCTTCCAACCAACCAGAAAAATGTTTTTATAGGCCTTAAGTGTTTAACCAGACTGGAATCCTATTTTAAAAAATCTGGGTTTCAGCGGGGATCGAACCCACAACCTCCGGATCGGCAGACAAGTGTCTTACCACCAGGCCACGGGGGTCGTCTGTAATAAATTAATGACCCATGATTAAGATTTTTCCATAAGTTAAAGACTAGAAATTATCTTTTTTCTTTGTTATTTTCGATTTAATTGATTGGACATAAAAATAGAAACACGTTACTTAAAAATACTTTTTGTTTTGAATCAAAGTTTGCTTAAATCAGTTAAGTGTATCTTAATATTTCAAGGTTTTTAAGGAAGAAATAAGGCTGTTTAAATAAGTTGTAAGTATTACGGTTATTTATTTAGTCCATATTATCGATTATAGTTCAGAAACATACACAACTTTTGTAAATAAAACAAATAATTGCAAAATATGTGAAATTACGAGTACATTCGAAATACTTCCTCTGAAAATGTAATTAAAAAAAATAACTAGTCGATAATCTCTAAAATCATCCTAAATACTCATATAAAGTTTTAAGTTTATAATTCCTCAATACGAACATTTTTTGTGTTCATAACTCAGGGCAGCTTTTTCAAATTTGCGAAAACGGCTAAGGTTCACTGACTGCTTGAATCGATTTCGAAGAGAACCTGTTGAATTAGTAAGACCATAAAGCTAACAAAATTTCAAATGAACAATTAAACTCATGTTTTTTAGATTCTAGGCAACTGGTGGAACTTCTGATATCTATTCATACCTAACATATTGGTTTCCGGTGAAATTTTATTATATGATAATATCTCACCGAAAAATAAATTAATTTAAAAATATAGCAAGCGCACTTGAACACTGATAGAAGGGTCGAGAAATTAGACAATTTGGATATTATTCAATCTTCCTAAGACCAATAATTTTATTAGCTATCTTATATATACGAGCACATATGACAATCGTTTATTATTCATTGTTGATTTTAACATCTTAATTTCAATTTAGTCTTATTTATTTATTTATTTAACACTTTTATTGCAATACAATCTGGCGGGCTTATTGCCAGGCGGCAATCTCTTCCAACCAACCAGACAAAAGTAAATGAAGCAAGTTACGTGGTCGCATAAATCATTCAAATGACTATCCATCCCCACGAAATCCATAAACATATACGTGAGAACATGCCCACAAACCCCACAAAGACGGACAATCACCCGAACACTATTTTTCATATAAAGTGAGATATCATCAATCAAAAGGAAAGGAAAGGATGGTGGAGAGGAAAGGAAAAGAAAAATCAGGAATGAAACACGTTATTTTACTGACTAGAAATTAAGAGTTTTTTCAGTCGCTTCTTAAAGCATGCCAAGGACGGAGCGAGTCTTATATTGGTTTGTAACTGATTCCAGAGTCTCACTGCATGGACAGTAAAGGACGACGTGAAAAAAGAAGAGCGGTGAACTGGAAAGGCCAATAAACAATCTCTGTTTGAGCGTAGCGCTAATCCATGATTGGAAAGACGCTGAAAATTTTCGGCGAGATAAGAGGGTGCGGCGGGACAGTTAAGGATATTATACAATAGAGACAGTATGTGAATTTGGCGTCTATTTCTAACATTCAACCAGTTCAATGCCTTCTGGTATGAAGTTATATGATCGTACTTTCGTAGGTTGAAAATAAATCTTAGGCACACATTTTGAAGACGCTGTAATTTGTCCAGCTGTTCCTCTGTAACATCCAAGTAACATACGTCCGCATAGTCCAGAATCGGAAAGAGCAGAGATTGTACGAGTAAAATTTTGGTTTTAGTTGGTAGAAATCTTTGCAACACTTTAAGGGAATGAAGGCTGAAGAAGATCCTTCGGCTTACCTCATTTATTTGATCTCGCCATGAGAGAGTGTTATCTATTAGCACTCCTAGGTTTTTAACAGTTTTATGTAATGGTATAATAGAGCCATCAAGTAATATTGGAGGAAGTAAGTCAGTGTTGAATTTACCGAGAAGCTGAGGGCTGCCAATGAGGATCGCTTGAGACTTCTTAGGATTGATGAGTAAGCCATGCTCCCCAGTCCACTCCGAGATCGATTGAAGGTCCGTATTTAAATTGTTCAAAGCCGCGTGAAAGAAATTTGGATCAAAATGAATATATATCTGCAGGTCATCTGCATACAGATGATAAGAACATTTAAGAGACGATGTTATTGGGTTGATGAATATAGAAAAAAGGAGTGGAGAGAGAATTCCACCTTGGGGAACGCCTGCAGAGAGATCAGTCCATTCAGATATACGCTCTTGGTATTTACAGGATTGTTGTCTTCCCTTTAAATAGTTCGAAAACCAGACTATGACCGATTCAGAGAATCGTAATGAACGCATTCGAGCCATAAGCAGATCAAAGTCTACAGTATTGAATGCATTGCTGAAATCCAGTAGACATAACAATGTCAACTGCTTAAAGCTCATTCCACGTCTCACGTCATCCGTGATCTTGACCAGTGCGGTAGTGGTACTATGTCCCGGACGAAATCCTGACTGCAATGGATTAAACAATTCATATTGATTAAGGTGGGAGTCAATTTGTATATGAACAATTTTTTCAATAATTTTGGATAGTGTGGGCAGAATAGATATGGGCCTAAAATCTTTATATGACGTGGGTGAGTCAACTTTCGGGATCGGAATAATTAGAGCCCTCTTCCATACACTAGGAAAGCTGCTAGTAGACAAAGAAAAATTTATAATATGTGTTATGATAGGAAGAATAGCATCGATAATGAAGGAGATGAATACAATCGAAATATTGTCGTCACCCATCGCTTTTGAGGATATAGTCAAAAGAATACGACGAACCTCACCTACATCAACCTCCGAAAAGTGGAGCTCAGGAACATTGGGTCGAGGCATTACATGAATTTTTCGGAGAGTGTTCTCCTTTGTGGTAATGTCTAAACTGAGTGATGGTGTTGCAAAATGTCTATTAAGGTTATTAACATCTAATGTGAAGTTACCTGAGGTGTCCGAGGATTTGACACCCATCGAGTTCAGGACCTTCCACCTTTTTGCAGGCTGACAGTTTTGAAGGGTGTCAAAAAAGTGTTTTCTTTTTGCATTCCGACATAATTGTGTACATTTATTGCGAAGTCGTCGAAAAATCTCCCATAGTTGATCATTGGGATTAGATTTGAAGTTTTTTTTCGCTTTGTCACGTCTAGCCATGTTTTTTTTAATGTCGTCAGTCAGCCATGGGGCAGGTCTATACTTTAAGTGAGTAAGTTTAAGTGGAGCGTGTTTGTCGCAGAGCTCTAGTAAAAACGTGTTGAATAGATTTATTTTACTATCTATATTATCTAATCGTTCGATGGCCGCCCAGTCAACTTCGCTTGCGTCGGAAAATAAGGCGTCCCTATCAACGCGTCCAAAGCTTCTCAGGAATTTTCTCTCTTTTGAGAGTTTCGGAGCGTGGTTGATCAGTGAGATATATATCAAATCATGATGCGAGAAGCCTGGAGCATCAATTTGTCCATGAGTTCGAACTGCAGAGGGATTTGAGGTAATAATTAAATCTAGAAGGCTTTGGGAATTTCTTGTTACATGTGTACAGTTTAGGGGCATTATTGAGAGGTTCATTGACTGTACGATTCTCAGGAGTTTATCAGATCGGCCGTCATTTTTTTTAAGGCACGTATTGAAATCTCCCATTATGAGAGTGGTATTGAAATTAGGAGTATGATCTTCAAGAAGTTTTTCTAACTCGTCAAAATAATTATTATTAGGAGGACAGTATATTACTCCGATGAGATATTTAATGAAGTTGTAATGAAGGGATATAAATAAATATTCTGGGCCTCCAGAGTAAGGAGCTTGGGATTGACAGATGATAGAAAAACTTATATTATTCCTCAAATATATGCAGACTCCTCCTCCCATTCTCCCCACCCTGTCCCGCCGAACTAGATGGAATCCTGGAAGAGAAAAAAGTGAGTTTGATAGTGATGGTTTCATCCAGGATTCGCTAACCAGCAGGGCATGGACAGGCTGGTCATGAAATGAGGTGAGCAGCTCAGAATAATGGGCGGGTATGCTTTGGGCATTTATATGGCATGCGTGAAAGTCATTGTTAGCTGTAGAGAAAGCAGAGCGGAGATGATTATTCAAAAGTAATGGCGGGTTTGTATCAGCGAAATCTGAAGAGTCTGAAGATGACGTGTCCAATGTAGATAGGAATTCAGGAAAGGGTGAGGGAGTAGATAGAAGGGTATGCGAAGTAGGTAGAGTCATGGAATCATCGGGAGATAAGGGGGGCGATGACATTAAATATTTGTTCAAAAAAAAAAAAAACACAAAATAAACTAAATCAACGAAAAAAAACAAGCTCAGAAACACAAAGCCAAGAAACAGCGAATTTATTCTACTGTCACGCGTCGTACCCCTGTCTAGTTGATTGAAGGTCACAAACAAGAAATAAAAACAAGCAAAAAAAATTCGAAAAAATTACAAAACCTTTAGAGACTTACAATGCAAGTCATTAAAAATACATACAAATACAGAGAGAGAAAAGGAAACAAGAAACAAATGTAAAAGTAACACTTAACGTAGTTCAGGCAAGTGGAAGAGAGAAAAAAGAAAATATGAATATATTTCCACAGCTATAATGTAATCAGTATATATTCCACAGCTATAATGTAATCTTATATTGCCATCTAAAATAAAATATGTTGGTTTGTGTTGTCATATTTATAAAAATAAAAAAAACGTTTACAGTCTTGGTTACGTCAATCCCTTTTAATATTCATATCAATACTGATATAAATTTACAAGAAAGAGAAAAAACTCTTTCGTAAAAATAAGCTTGCCAGGTCATCATTTCGTTTACAACAAAAATGAAACACAATGAAGTGTAATTTATTTTCAACGTGAAGGTACAACTTACCAAACTATGTACTTTAGAAAATTATATTAAATATCATTTTTGGATCTTGAATATTCAAAATAAATTTAAGGTTTTTTATATAAGGCATTGGACCCTTCCATGTGACCAATTGGCACTGTACCAATTTTGGCATATACTGAAAAATTTATATTTGAAAAGTTCGGCAGTAAAAGTTATCAGTTTGAATGAATGATGAGTGATTGGTCTCGAACAGACACGATTACCTTATGAAGTATTCAGTATTTAAGACACGCGTAATTCTCACATCGTTTATCTTAAACTTCGTATTTGAAATATTATATATAGGTAGAAAAAATATCGAGTCAAAATACGAACATCAGCTTCTAAACGAGAAAATAATGACAAAATAATGAACTTTCGGTATAACGATCCAAGATGATCGATGAGCGTCCTGTATGCTTGGCACAAAGTTTTTTGAAATTTATGTACAAAGTTTACAAAAGTGACATATTACTCTGTGGAAGCTTTTTCATGTGAAGAATGTTTGTTTTTTCACTGCTTAGAGGAAAATTTCTTAATCAAGTGAACGTCGTTTAGAGTACGAATTTAAGAATATAGAAAAGCCTCTTAGAAAAAGCTTTTATCATATTATATAAAGTGTCTTTGTGTATTAATTGTTATTTTGTTGTTTATAGTTAAGGCATTAACGTTGTGGAGGTTTAAAGACATTGTAATTTATTTTTAACAAACACTGTTTATTCCACTTTTTTATGACGGTATAACCCTACCGGTTTCAAGGCTTTCACCTCATCTTCAGGGGAGCGCAAGCAAGACTAAATGCTGTTCGAACTGGCACCGACATAGACACTTCAACGGTTAAAATTGTAAATGTAGCTGTGCTTGCATTATAATTTTTTGAATTTCATATTTTTCCAAACAGTTTAATGGTGATTTAAGACTCCTCACATTTTCGTAATATTGTAAAGAGAAAACTTGATATAACATATACAGATTCCTGCTGCAGCGAGCTGGACTTATGAGAACCCGCGTTAGTCGAAATTGCACGTAACTACTCGTAAATACATGCTAACACTTACTTGTTAGGACCTGTCGTCTTGTTTTTTAGACAAATCGGTTGTAACTTCCATTTTACAATTTGCGTTACCTTGGAAAATAAAGCAACAATGCATGACTGTAAATGTGTCTAAATAGTCAAATGGATTAGTGTTTTCTTAAAAAATAATATGGTTATCATTTTTTAGCGTTTTTTTATTGTCCAGTTGCTTCTCAATGCCCCCTACTGCCCCTGGGGCCAGCAACGCCCCCCTCCCCCAGATCCCCCCTGCGCCCACTTTGGGAAACTATGATATAAATAAATGAACATTTTTAAATGAAAGGACGTTAAAGTAACTATATAAAATTTTCTCGATAAGCTCATAAAGTTTACAAGTTCACTTGTAAATTGCTTTCCTATTATAATAGCTCTATTCTCTGTCCTGTGTCAGCTAGGTACTTTGTATTTTATGGTGATTATATAAAGCTTTATCTGCATAATAGCAATTCTGCACCGTTCCTTATACAATTAACTTAGACATGTGCACCTCAACATGCCATTATACATAATATCACAATGTAAGCAGAGAGGATTGATTGTGACACGCATCTTTTTGATTATTGATAACCTTAAATTTTAATATGGAGAAGTTAACAACACAGGAGCGAACGGACGTGATAGAGCTTTATTTTACAAATCAACAATAAACTATTAGAAGACAACGCGCATATTGCTATAATTTTACTCATGGAGATTGTCCAACAACATCAACGATTAGGAGATTAACCGTACGTTTTCTTTGTTTCTTTCACATTATATTGAATTAAACTGTCGTACACATCACTGTGTGATGAGTTTATTGCCACGTGGAAACTTCTTCCAACTAACTAAAAATGTGTTCAAAAAGCTCTAAGGGATAACGAGATTAGATTTTTTTTAAATCTGTGCTCCAACAGGAATCAAATCCGCAATTCCTGGGCTGAAAGTCAGGGGTCTTATCAACTAGGCTACGGCAATCGTCATTTATACAATTTATTCGAGTTCTCTGACTTATAAGACTTTTTTTTTTATAAACATTTTTTGATCATACGATAATATCCTTGGTCTTTTACTTCTATGTTTGCCACTGATATTGAAATTGCTTGTATGGTTCTTAGAAATATTTATCCACTATTTGTTTGGTCGTTTAGAAAAACTTTTCACACAATGTAATGTATTCATTCATTCAAATGGTACGCTTCAAGTTAATCAAATTGATGATTCAGACATATTGAAGAGCATGGCCGGGAGACAACATTGTCTTAGACCTAATTAGGTTTAGAACCACTGGAGTAGACACTGAACTCGTTCGTAATTACACGAGTTAATAATACTATCGCTTGTGAAACATCAACACTCAAATGTATAACGCGTGTGTGTTTTATTGTCAGACGACCTCTTTTTCCAGACTTAGACCCTTTTTTAAATTCATTTTTCGGTTACCCCCTCGGCAACCGAACCTAAAATTCCCGGGTAGAAATCAAATATCTTATTAAGTTGGTGACGGGGGTCGTCGTATTAAATACAATAATGCTTATAATCAATCTATTCTGAAAAAGTCAAAATATCGGCTTTTAAAAAATGTCTGGAATAAAGCGATTGGAAAGTATTTTCCCCGTTTGATTCGTTCAATTTTAATGTTTACTCTGAAATATACTTAATTTTTGTAAAACGATTTTGTGATAAGTTTACTGAAGATAATTTAAAAAAAATAATTTTACAGTCTACTTTAATTTTATAATTACTAGAACATTTAAGTTTTTTAATGCAAATTGATAGATATCTCAATAATTCCAATATAATAATTAGCCTCTCCGGTAAATTAAACGATAACTTTATTTTCAATTCCAATTCGAATTAAATGATTTTAAAATAGATGACACTTTCAAGTCTCATTAGGCACCGAAGGGTAAAAGCAAGTCGCAGCGTTTAACTCGGTTATTTTATGTAAAGAGATAAAGTAGCTTGGCCATGTAGAGATAATAACCCGTTCATTCATTATATTGTAAGAAAGAACACCATAGCTTAATGAAAACTTAAAGAGATAAAGTAAGATAAATGATTCAGGAGATTATTTTAACGTGTATATGCAAAAAGGATCCAATCTTGATTTTCTTATTCAATTGAAATATAAAAGAGAACAACTGTTTGGTAATATTTGGTGTTCCATCAGTCATACTTAATTTTCAAACGTTCATATGTTTTTGTGTGATTGTTTTTTAATTGTTTTATATTATTTAAAAGCTATCCTAAGTTATCAAAAGTTTCTGCTTTTACGTAATGGAACTTCATATTTGAATACTTAACGATTAATTACTTTCTTATTCTACTAATTATATTACTTCTCGATGATTCAATTTGAAGAGAGTCTCGGGATAGAAATAGAAACACATTAAGTAGGGATTAATGTAATTAGTAGAATAACAAAGTGTTTTATGGATATCCTTAAGTTTTATGATGAAGATGTTCGCAATACAGGAACGAACGAACGTGTTCAAACTTTATTTCGCAAATCATGAATTCATTATTCAAACTGATGGAGATTGTTTAGCAAGATCGACGATAAGAAGATTAATCGCACGTTTTCGACAACAGGGATAAGTAGTTGAATTGCCTCGAGCCAGAAGACCACCTATTATCCGCACTAATGAGAATATTCAAAGGGTACAAGAGAGCGTTGTTGATGATCGAGGAAGTTCAATCAGACGATGTTCAACTCAGTTTAGAATGTCTAGAATGACATTGCAACGAATCTGATGAAGCCATTTGCACTTTTTTCCGTTTGAAATTCAATTGTTGCAAGAATTTAAGTCACAAGATTCCCAACAACGCCTTCAGCGTATTGGATCATGACTTATGGACCAATCTGTAAATGAAAAATATCTGGTATATTTGATAGGTATCCTATGAGTTTGACGGATCAAATAAAGGAATCAACAGGATCCTCTTTAGCGTTGCTTTCAGTATGACACAGGATAAGGAAAGATGGAGACAGGCAGTGCACCGAGATCGAGACACAGCAGATTACCATGGCGGTCAGCATTGAGCACACGATGGAGACGAAGACTATAATAAATTCCGGTCAAAATAAGTATTAATGTATTTCCAATCACTCAGACAATTCTTCGTTAGCCGCTGAAAATAAAATATTTATAATTTGCCGCAATTTAAATAATTATTGTCGCCCATCCCTTCAACCCCCCCACAGAATGAAAAACGATAGTTGATTAGATTGAAAGCGGAGGTTGAAATGATCACTATTCTATTATTTTATGTAATTGTTATACTTTATAAACGTGAAATATGTCAATATTTGTAATTGTGTTGCAATCATTTAAAATGTATTGTATATAATAAGTTAATTTGCTAACTTAATCTTGTTGGACCGCGGCGTGGCGATCATTGATATTTTTATACGATTTCAAAAGATTGAGATTGTCAAATAATTTGACGGTTTGGTATATACCCAGATTTAAATAAAAAGGCGGTTAAGTCTAATTTTCACTTAAAGCTTGTTTAAATATACCTTTCTGGTAATGAACCCACCAAGTTGTATTGTTAACATCAAAAGTGTCTTACAATAATACAATGGGGTTTGATGAAAATATGTCCAGCTTTTGGGTGTTTCAATGAAATTGTCTCAATATTTTATACTGGGAGTTGTCAAATCTCACTGTAGATGTGGCTTGGTCTTTGTGGTTTGATAGTGTGTGAGTGTAAGTCAGCTGTCTTAAAACAGGCAAGCCTAGTAAGTCGGCTGATATGGGTCGTTTATCTTGTGTAAAATTATATAAGCATTTAAATAAATAAAAAAATAACAAACCTGGGACGCCAGGTGGCTACGAAAGCATATTTAACTTCGAAGCCATGGCGCCGAGATGACAATTTTTTTTCAATACGGATAGACTGTGATACGGTTATTGTTCGCTTAAATACGTCCGTTAAAAGTTAAGAGCGGTGATAACACTACAAAAAGCTCAAGTTCAGCGAGTGGGCACAAAGTTGAAATAATGTGATCTTTATCTTTGGTGGATTTTATTTTGTATTCAGAAAGCTATCTGCATTAATCATAAATCTGGTTTATTCATTCTGCTTATTTAAATTACATATATGTATTTGAGATATTTATATTGATGAGTTTTTAAATGGCAGTGTGGGGTGCATAGCCGTGAGGTAAAACACTGGACTTCCGTGCGGAAGGTCGCCGATTCAATCCCCGCACTGTCCTATTCTCCTCGAATGACGCAGGCATTTTTTCCACCTAGTATTTGGGGGTACAAGAATATCTATGACTTCAGTCATATCTATTCTTTCACAAAAGAGGGGAAAACTTGCCGGTGTGCTCCAATCGTCTCACTTCGGTGTGTCATCAGATCGAGCACAACGGTGTGACCGGTGAGTCTGCTGGTGCGCAACGGCGCACTCACTCAAATAAAAACTCCACGACACAGCTTCGCTTTCCGAATTGAAGTTGGAATGGCGAGGGGAATGAATTACGAATGAATGAAGAAGCGACTGTAATAGTTAATAGAGCATATTTATCTACCTCAAACTATTAGAGATAAGGATGGCGAGTACAGCTTTAGGAAACACTTGAAGACAATTCTTTATAGGAGCTCTTATCAAAATGAACGATTATATATGTACACTACACACATGTACTTCATTTCATCTAAAGCCAAAATGTGTTATTATTATATCATATATCGGATGATCTACAAAGGTTTATTTGTGAATTTTTATAATATCTTTATAATTTTTTTAATATACAACTGTAAAATAATATGTATCAAGATGATTTTTGACAAGGGGAAAGCGAAGACTGAAGAGCTTTTGTTAGAGGTCTTTACATAGGTATATAAGTGATTGATGCGAATGTAGTACGTGTGATGAGTTATTGGACATAATATTAATGTGGCTGTTGACATTATGATGAGGTTGGAATTGTGTACGTGATAACATGGGATTCAAGTGTGTGAATGTTTTAGCAGTATTTTAGTATTCAGGAAAAATGTATGAAATTTGTGATTAAGGTATGAGACCAAATATCAAAGGCCTTGTCTAGTGAAGGGGTTCTCTAGATCCACAAAATGGTGGATTTTTATATTAGTGTGTACTTGTACTCTTCGGTTCACAATTTTATAAAGACTGCTTTAACTTATAAACGTTATATTTTTTTATGGTAATATTGTTTGAAAGTCAAGAACACCCGACTCCGTTCTAAACGTAAGTGATCTGAATGTCTTGAAGATGGAAGAACTAGAAACTGCGTGGCTATCTTAATAGCACTAAGAAGAACATAAAATACTTTTATTTATTCTAATATTATTTAATTCAAATTCCCACTCAATATTAACTAAATATACTACCGATAAGAAAATATACTCGTACTAAAATTAAGTAAAATGTGTTTCGAATTTATCTATCTCAATTGTATTCAATTGGGTCTATTTAAAATGAGAATAAAATAAAATAAAATCATCATATTAGTTATTCAAACAGTTCTTCAATTCGGAGTAATTTATCTAATAAATATCATTTCGCAGATTAGAGATTTTTTTTTATAGATTAGATATATTGTTCATGGTAAATTTTATTTATTTTAAAAATAAAAATAGAGACCATTCTGAGTCTACACATCGGTCTTCTTAGACCAGTCAGAAGAAGATAATACGAGAATAAATTTTATAAAAATATTGTTCTCGTAAAATATTCATTCATTCCTTCATTCGTATGGTACTCCTCAACATATTTGAATTGGCGGTGCGGACATGTTGAAGCGCTTGATCGGGAACAACACTGTTTTTAGCCACCGGAATCGAGCCTTCGGGTTAAGAGCCACAGAAGCAGGTAAGTAACTTACAGTTCGCTACCGTGCGTGTTGGAAATATAACCACACGTGAAAAGATACGTCAAGTGCGTGCGAGTATTGTTACCAGATGAACATTCAACCAAATTGGGCCCCCCTTTTTTCTTTATTTTGGATACCATTGGAAATAAAACAAGAAACCTCCAATGGAAGGCCAACGTCTTACCATCAAAGCCACGGTGGTCAGGATGCAAAAGATGAAATAAATTAAAAGGTTTTGTATTAAAGTATGTTTTTTTTCAAGTGAAATATGTACATCTATTGATGGATTTATCATACTACGTTATTATGATGCAACAATTTCAAGATTGTGGACAGTCTGTCCTGAATAACACTAAGTCGTATTAGGATAGGCACGAGTACATTGTTTCCCCGCGTCATCCAAGATACCGTCAGCATGCGCCTCTTTTACCACATCTTGAATGCATCCACATATTTTCTCATTTTTTACCGTCAATTTTCAGGTTTCCGTTCCCTATATAACTAAATTAGGGAGATTAGGGAATGCATTCATATTCTTTGGTTGGTATAAACTGTTTATGAACTGCATTTCATAAATATCTTGCAATGATAATAAATTATATAACAGTGCCATAAATGTCCTTTATTTGTTGATGTACTAAAAATCACTTAAACATTTTAAATGTAACTTTCTACATTGTATTTTTTTTCAAATAATTCCATTTTTTCAATGTATAGAGTGCTAAAATATTTAATTTCTTTCTTACTGTATATATTTTTAATAAATTAATTTAAATTCAAGGGGCATCATAAGTGGCATTCAAAGAGCATCAAAGAACCTCGAAAGCTAAACATACATTATTTTAAGAAATGAAGGTATATATTATCGTATTCAATACTTCATGTTTACAATAGAACCTGACGGGTTTATTGTCATTGGGCAATCGCTTCTAAACAACCAAAAACATGTTAAAGAGGCTTTAAATGAAAACTAGACGGAATCTTTTTTTAAACATTGTGGGTTTCAACGGGAATTGAACCGAAACCTGTGGGTAGGAAGACAGACATCTTATTGAATGGACCATGGATGTTAATACTAGTATTCCCTAAAAGCTTAGTGGCCGCGCAGCTCTTGACATGTTACATAGAATTCCGCGCGTTACATAGAATTCTTCGTGCATCATTCTGACAAAATAAATAAACATGTTCTCTGATTTATCCGATTTTTTTGGAAACATTTCTTTATTTAAACTTTAGTGTTAATATATAGGCATCTACTCACTACTCTAAATTTTAGAATAACATATGTAAAGTTTTGACTAAGTAAATTATCTTACAGCGTGCGAAAAAAAGACGGTTAAAGCTTTGTCGCGCAGAAATATTTTATTCCATGCAGCAAGTGAAAAAATAGAGGGAACATAGGTCATACCCCATTATATTTGTGATACGTTTTTATTACTCAATCTAGCTTTATGTTAAATATAATGTTATTTTCATAAAATAAATACAATTACTATATTGAATTTGTGATGTAAAATGGATTGAACATTTATATTTTATCACCTTTGAACAAATTGTTCAACAAAAATTTGTGAAATAAACATCTTGAAAATAATAAGTATCTTAACCTTTAACCTCTACATTTCATATTTTGTATAATAATAATTTTTATAATAATAATATATTCCAGCCGAATAGTTGGTTTTATGAATGTGATTTCAAAACGACCAAAGTTCGAGTATTACTTGTCGAAGCAGTAAATTAGAAATAAATTATTCGTACACTCGAACATTAAATTTTATTCAATGGAAAGCGTATATAGGAATTGTAAATTTATTTAAAAAAATATTGTGCCTTCAAATATACCGAAAAAACCGATCCATACTCATAATGTGGTCGATATGTTTTAAATTATTTTTACGCATTTCATATCAAGTGCTGTATTTTATTTGATCTTATTTTAACAATACTTATGAAATTGCTATATTTACAGTAAACCTACCATTTACGCGGGTTTATTGGTTCCAGGAAAACAGCGCGTAAATGAAACCCGTGGTAATGGAGTAATTGAATGTTATGTAAAATATATGATCTTTTACATATTTCCAGATATTCTATTCTGAATTATATCCAAAGCTTTATTTATTTTTTAATTATTCTATTTAGTTAAAATCTTAAGAAAAAAATATAATTTGGATGAAGTATGTCTTTGGAGGTTTTTGTCCTTTTTTCTTGGACAGCTCGATTGGACTGATATAGAGAACCATTAACACAATTTCTAGGTCGGTTTTTTTAATATCATTATGTCTCATCACTAGACTTAGTTAAAAAAAATGCAATGCGCATTAGTGTTAATTAAATTTACAATAAATAAGAATTATAATGGCAGAAGCGAAGTATATATGAAGAGACAAGGCATACTCGTATTTGTTCTCCTTGTTTACCTTGTGTATTATTTTATTGTATTTAAATATAATAAGTGAAGTAGGAATATTCAAACACAATTAAGTTTCTTAATGGGATGTTTCAATTGTACCTTTCGAATCTGTGTCAGAAATGTTCCTTTCGAGAGGAATATAACTTTGAGATCGATTTCATCTTCATTCAATAAATTGATTGTTCCGAATTGATTTCATAGGGCGGGATATTATAATGAGAAGGCTTTTGACGTTGCTTGTCCTGTAGTGTGCAATGGGTCTGCCTGTAAGTGTTATACCTGTAAATACATGGGTGAACAGTTTGGGGAAGCACTTTGAGACTTTATGATTAGAAAGGAACATTACGCTTTATTTAAAGTCGAATGTATTACTTTCACATATCGGAAGATCTATAAAGGTTTCTTTGTAATTCGTCCTGCCTTAGTAAGTTATATGTGGTTCCTTACTAAATATGTTTCACCACCTTCCTATTCTTACACTCAACTTGTGTGTTATTATTTTGTAATATTTTTAATCTTTTAAATATAGTGGGTTTGAATTCCGAGTCCCTGAGGAGAGTCTACCCTCTAAATGGTGCTTTATAAATTGTTATTTTTATCATTATTATTACAATGCTCCTACCGTTATTGTATAGAAATTGGTATTTTTGAATACCTAAAAAAATGTAAAAGCTGTAAGTAGTGAATAAAATAATTTTTCTGTTTCCAAGACGGCCTGGTTTGTTGAAAGAAATGTATGTATAACAAAAAGCTCTCCACATGTATCATGTACGAGTATAACCGTGTACACAAGATAATATTAATAAATAAATTTGAATTTACCTCAATTTTTAACCTAAGATTAAATTCGAAAATTAAAAAAAAAAAAGTCAAGTAAAGAGACAATAACCCTTTTAAAATGTTTTCTTTTACGATGAAACGAGCGTTACCCATAGCAAATACCATGCGGTTAAGAATGGCCAAAAGAGTTTTCGAGAAGCAATTAACTCCCGCAGTAAAAGAACCTCAAAGGACGCCGGCTATGTGAAGTGCTCCTAATTAAATCTCAAAAGTAACAAAAATATATTTTTAACACTTTTACCTATACCCTCTGTTGTCTGGCATTTTCAATAAAATGAATACAATCGACTCAAGGTGCGGATGTTAAAATATTTACAAGCCAAGTGCCCGGGCAGAGAATTGAAAAGGTTTTCTCAAGTGTTTCATAAATATATAAGTGCTTCTAAATCGTTTTTTGGCTTTTTCAAGTGGTCATATGTAAGGGTTCTCTATTTACCTCTATCCCTTTCGATATCTCCGATTTAAACGAAATGTTTAGAATTGAACGGTAAAAAATAGTGTTATATGTTCTATAAATATGACAAGAAAAAGAAGGTAAAAATTGTGGAAATAAATGATTTATGAGCATGGTGATATACTCGTATGTCAAGACTAAATTATAAGAATATCTTAATGTTTTCTTGTACCTAATTGGTAAGACGATTGACTTCCACTTGGGAGTTTCGGGTTTGATTTTCGAAGGTACCCAAAAATACTGTAAAAAAGGGTTCCGGTTTGATTGTTTGACGCGTTGATAGTGAATAAGTTTTGTTGCGTCTTCACATGTGGTAGTATTTCAAAAACATTCGATGACGAACTGTGAGTTCTGTACCTAGTCCAGTATTTTCTACAAATATTTTGAAGTCATTATTTTAAACGATATGGTTATCGACGTGCTCCGGTTATATTATTTAATAGACTTTAATATTTTGTATTTTTTAAATCTATAATATAATCATTAATAGTTTGAAGATGACATTTGTAAAAACGAAAGAATTAAAAGGATTTGATTATATATGTGAACGTGAAAAGCAATAAAATCCTTTATTATGTTACAAAAGTGATTTAAATACAAAACCTTTGAATCGAAGGTCCCTATACTAACAAACCACGGATATTATAAATACATACATACGCTCAAGCCATGACCCTTTTGGAGAAGGCAGAAGAGATAGATCACCATACTTTTCAACTCACGCACAAAAAATTTTCTTTGACTATACACTCTTCGGTTTCTCATACTTCTAACCTTTCTTCCAGTTAAAATTACTCCAACTAATGTTTTTCCATTTTTTTGGTCAACATTTACCTCGAATTTACCTATAAGAATTTCAGACACATACTAACATATGTATATTATATTACTTTTGTCTTTTGTAACTCATTCTCTCAATGTGTCCGAATCATCTCAGGATTCCTTCCTAATTTCTACTTACGAGTATAACATTCACCTCTAGCAAAAATATATGTTTTATTCAATCATTACGTACTTTATCATACATTTTTAGACCAGATATGTCCAACAAAGGTATGTAATTTGAATATACGAGTATTTTGACAATATTCAGACTTTGCTTCCATATATTATGGAAATTGTTGTGTTATTATATCTTAAGGATAACGACATCATCAAGGATGCACATATTATTCCCCATACAAAAAAGAATGTCGAATATAATTCGAATACACCCTGTTTAAATTTAAATCCTAAATAATTGTACTTTACACTCTATTTCAGGTTATTTTAAAGCGATAAAATGTTACAATAAAACATTAACAACTTTTCTATTCTCCTATCTTAAAGATAACCATATGTTGAAGACGTTCACTCAGAAGACGACTTGAATAACTTTCAAATAAAACCTTAACCAAACATATCAACAGTCAGTGTGTGGTCCTGTCTCCATTTCTCAACTGTGATTAAGTGCGCCCATAAAGTGGTTTGACTAACACCGTGGTGTTCATTTCATTTATTGTTTGAGTATTTAAACGCTCTTGAATAATCAAAAGGGTTATCCCACATACCGATAATCTAAATCGAAAACGTGCAAAATTAAAATTTAATATGATAATGATTAAGAAGAGTGAAAATTAAAGTGATTACATTTCGCACACGTCTCGCGTGATCTATTGATGTTACCAGACGAACTCTCGAAGTATACTGGCACTTTTTTTTTGTATATCATTTGAAATCAAACCCTAAAGTCAGTTGAACTACAGGATGTCGAAAAAAATGTATCCACAATTTTAATGATTATAAATTCTGTATTTATTAGCATACAGCCCCCTTTCAACGTTTACAATAAACTACACTAATGTATTTTTTATACTTAGCGCCTGTTTTCAAACTGATGACCATTTTCAAACTGATAACCATTTTCAAACTGGTGACCATTTTCAAACTGATTCGCCTACTAGACATACTGCCAGATGAATTAGATATAAGTTTGAAGCAGGTGGAACTGTTCAGAATGTCCAAAATAACGTTCCGGAAGACCAAGAACATCGACGAACGCTCCCGTGGAAGAAAAGGTGTTGGAAACGTATCGTCAAAATATAAGAACATTTATACGGCCGGCTTCTCGGTGTTTGCACTTCTACCGCGTTTTCGTATTTTCAGTAGCACTTCAAAAGAAACTTTCTTTGTTCAAAACTTAGTCTGGTTTCAGCCATTATTTCTCAAAGGTTAAATCTAAAACAAAAAAAAAACAGTAAGCTACCAGCTATTAAAGTGTGGATACATTGTTTTGCGACACCCGTTTGGATACACTGTTTTCCAACACCCATGTGGATATATTTTTTAGTGACATCCTATATTTGAGTCACTCCTATTTGAGCAACATGTATAATCTTTATGTTAAAATTACCTTATGTTCCCTCCTGAATATCTTTTGTCCCTTAATAATCCAAATTTTAGGCGATATTTTCAAAATTTATTTCTGATAACGACATCTATATTTAAATTTATTAAAAAATGAGAATACTGTATTCGTAAAATTTACCATTAAAAAGGCACAAAGAACTCCCCGCAGGGTGAATTGCCTAAATAAAAAAAAACGAAAGGACAAGTGGAAAATAGACCTGTCACCAAATAGATCAAAGAAGAGTTTGCCAATGTTTAATACGTTGTTCCATATTGTTGAACATTTTTAGAAATTCCTCATGCTTAAACGCGTGTTGTGTTTTACCTCTTCGATAGATTATTATGTGTTGTGTTTTACCTGTTCACTAGACTAGCAAAATAACACAAGTCTTCAGCTTGGTTATAAGCAGTTTTGTTAAACTAAATGAAAAAATAAAAGGTGTAAGAATATAAAAAAGGAGGACCAAAATTATTGAGCAAAATTTCTCCTCGTAATATGATATTCCAGTCAAGGCAGTGTGGAACTTATTTAAAAAAGGTTTTAGTAAATAAAATATAAATCTTCCGGGATGCTCCAATTGATATGATCTTGAAGGTTGTGGAAAAACATGACGATATGTGGATTTATCTGACACATTGAAAAATGATTAGAAATCAAACATCAATAGATAAAGAAAAATGAAGGAAAGGGTTTTTGTGATTTAGCGCAATCAAGTTATTCATCAGTTGAAGTTACTCTTTTTATTATTGATATTTCAATATCATTATATTGAGACAGTTGAAATTGTTTAACGCCTGTAGTTGATTTGCTGTTAAGTGTTTCATTTTAGGGCATTTTAAATTATTAAATGTGCGTATATAAATTAAAAGGTTTTAATTAGAACGTGTACGAGTACATACTAAAAGGATCCGAATGAAGAATTACATTTTTTAATTACTAAAAGGTACTCGTATACCGTCTTTTCATATCTTCAAATTCCGTAAATAAATTTCCATACAAATTTTTCAAAATCAATGTTATGTGTTCTTTATCTGCCTTAAAATATTTTTTTTCAGATCATGAACTGTCCCTCCGATCAGGTGCCAATATCTTTTGTTTTCAACGCGCAATACATCATTCTGCACATCACATTTTACGGTTCTCTCTGCTTCACTTTGAAATAATCTTCATAGCTCAATCAGAAATGCTACATCGATATAATTTTTTTAATAAAAAACTAAAAAATATTTTTTTATCTCAAAATTTCCTCGTCTCTCATACAATTCCTATTTTCCTTGACATTTATCTTTTGTTTTAATTTTCGTTACTTATATTGAAATATTATTTTACAAAGTTTAGTACACGGATACGGACACCGAAAATCATTTTGACACAAAAGCTGGTTGATTGGAAGAAATTGCTTAAAAGCAATGAACCAGCTAGATTTATTTGCATGAAAGTTTTAAACTTATTTCGAGGTACCACTTGGAATTTTGAATATTTTAACAAATTAGAAGATTGCAATATTTTTTATATTTGTATCCATCTATCGCATTATTATTTAATGCGATGTATAGATACAGGTGATCATTAAGAAAGAAAACATTACAATAATTTATGATAATATAACACTTGAAGAAGATAAAATCATAATAATTGTTAACGTCTTTCCTCTGAAGCGTTATGTTTATAAAGAATTTCAATTGAATTTCATTGGGCTGTGAAAACCTCTATCTCCAAAAATTAAATAAATAAAGAAGTTAAAATAAACATAATTATTAAAATATTAATTGTTCCTCATGACTGAGGATCGTGATCTATGGGATGTTGGTGGGATGCAGGTCGCAACAACACGTCTCAGCTCCTTTCGTCTCTAGCCGTTTGCATTGTAGTGTACGAGTACATGCTTCCTCTAGTCAATTCCTTTGCCTAATCATTGCATCTTGTTGGCGCTCTGCCTTTTTTCCTGGCATATTTCTCATGACCATCAATTTCTCCAAATTATCTGGGTCACATCCGGAAATGTGTTCAAAGAACCGTTATATACGCTGGAAACGTATTTAGGACAGTCATACCGTTATATTTAAGTCCTGAAGTGTGGAAATGTTCGTTCTTTTGATGGCCCATGGGATTCTCATCACCCGACGCCAACACTGCGTTTCAAAGCAATTGGTTCTTATGGTTTCTCGGATTTTTATTGTTCATGTATTGTATTTTGTCCATATTTAAAAAAAAACGTTTAAAATAAAACTATTGGTTTATCTTTAGCAATCAGATTATTTATTTTTAATATTCAATCATAAATGAAATAGAGGGTGTTAGACATCATATTTACAGAACTTAGGGATTTGTTTATAATAAACTATTAAATTTAATCCAAAAAACTTTGTTCGGCTATCACAACATAGCGTAATCAATCAAGCTGACATGTTCCATGGAATACGATGATACATCAGTATCGCATCGCATCGCATCGCATACAAGAAACTACTAAGCCACTTACTTATCGGCTACTATTTTACCAAGGCGAGCTAAACAATACATGATTCGTTATTCAATGGGCGCATCCCGACCTAACGAACAATATTCGACATTTTAACACGTGTAGAGGTAAGTTTGAGGAATATTATCACGATTCACCTTAATATATTTATTTTTATTATACAAGATATTAGTAAACATATGTTACGTATGAAAAACATTATAATCTGAAACGTGATATTGCTAATTAGATGTTATATGTTAAGAATTAAAAAAAAACTACGCAATTACCTGTATTTTATTCGATATTTTTACGTCAATATTTTCGTTTGAATGGTTCCGGTCCAGATTACAATACAATTTTCACAGAACACAGTTACGAGTAAAATCAAAATCAGGTCAAGGAAAAGCTTCGCTTCCATCTTTCCACGTGCTGAGTCAGAGTCTCGAAGTTATATCGCTCATCTTTTCTGTGTATCCATAGTGTCATTTTTTTCTTGAACACTCGCGGTTCATTTAAGTCATAATTCTAGAGAAATTGTGACATTGCTTCTGTGCTAGAGAGGTTCTCGGAAGGGCCAAATTAAAATATGTTCCTGCACAATACTATTTATCATATTTCTACGCGAATTGCTTCTTTTTGAAGTTTTTCATTTGTGCTGGAAATATATTAGTAAATATTATGTAAGATTAAAATAATCTTATATTTCGTTCATCAGTTCTTGATCGTGAGACTAAACCGGTAAAATAATGGCGGCAATTATATTGTTTGCGCTTGCTAACAGTATACGTTCGAAGTAAGCGTATTTCTAATTTGATTATTTTCATTGCTCATTAATTGACACTTAGTACATTATTTATCACTTAATATACAATTATTCAGTCTTCCAGTCTTGTTTTAAGTTAAAGAAGTCTTAAGATTGGAAACCAGGCATCTTACCAACCTCCCTAGTCGGTGAATAGATGTCTTACCAACTAGGCCATAAAAGTCGTTATAAATCTAAGTTGTTCTTTCAAAAAACTATAAATTCTATTTTCGTGCTTAAAATACCCAAACACACAATAAATTTTCAATAAGATATTTTTTCGATGTACTTGGTAAAAACGTTTGAAATGATTAAGGATATCTTCCTGCTTTAACGCACATCATTTGATAGTTAAACGAGTACGTCTGAATAAATTTGTTTGCTTTTTGAAATTATAAATAAGGCATAAATCAATAAGTTCATAATCAATGTAATATGTAAATCACGAAATGTTCATGTTTGCAATGCAAATTTACTTCCTGGTTTCGAGAGTGCAGCGCTTTGATTGCCATTATTATTATTCGATAAACCTCAGCCCCATTCATATTGCTACTCGTAGGTAAATATTTGTGGTAATATTTTATGAGCTTATAATGCTGTCGATTTAATATTCTCTATCAATCAATTCTCCGCTCTCGATTCGGTAAACTAACTTCTAACATAGGTTACTGGGAGCGCTAATTGGGAAAATTGACTTCACATTTATAATATTTCAGTATAAGTAAAGAAATGATATTAGTACAGAATATAATTTCTCTTGAGATACTATGAGAATGACTTCCATGGGCTAGTTGATATAACATCAGTCTTCCAACGGGAGGGGGGTGGGGATTACGGGTTAGAAACATGACTTCTTTTTAAAAGTTGGAAGAGATTACCACGTAACAATAAGCCCACCAGGTTGTACTGTATACAATGAAAGTGTAAAAAAATTATAGAAATTAATGTCTAGTTTTTTATCAAGATATCTTTTAAGTAATTATACGAGTATCTCTCTTGAAAAACTTCACTTTAAAAAAGTTATAAATATGAGACGAATAAACTTTTTAGATCTTAAATGATGACAGATCTTTAGAGCGGCGGGTTTTATCGTATATAAAATAATTTATTTAGATTACTGAGAAATATACGAATAATAAATTGGTGTTTTTTGGAGGCTTTTAAAGTTTACCCTCTTAATTGAATTTTATTTTTAATGGTGCCCTTATAGATAAAAAAATCATTTGCTGAGAAAAACTACACGTACATGTATTATGTTGTCAGGAAAAAGCTAGAGAGAAAAACTTTGTCTCTAGCTCAAAATGACGCTGTTAATGCATAGTTTTTTGTTGGACTAATTAAGATAAATAGTGGAGTATAAGAAAAAATGTTAACGCAATAGGGTCAAGCGCTTAAGAAAGTTACGACGCCTAATTATAACTCTTTCTCTTTAAATTTTACTGGAGATATTTGGATCATTTCTGACCCATCATAGTCATCAGTATAAACCTTTCTACTGTAGGCTTTCTAATTTATTTTCGTTATAGTTGGGTCCCTTACGCATTGTTCAAAGGAAGTCTTTGTTTGTAATCCTTTTCAGTGTCCTTGTTAGTCCTTTTATCTCGAAGGATGCGGGCACATCTTTGTTTAATATTTCAATTGGAAAGTTTATTTTGAAAGTAAATGTGCTAACTTTGTATAAACATACTCGGAATATGCAATTTACCTCTTACGATGTTATTCTACAGAAGTAGCTATTTTTTATTCTTCTTCTTGAATAATGCCCGTGAATTTCTATATAAAGTGTCAAATGGTGAGGTACTTAATTAAAACGTATTTTAGAAAATAAAAATTCAAAATATTCATGATTTTTTTTCCCAGAAGTATGTTTTTATAAAACAGGAAAACAAAACTATTTTTCCTTCTCCTTCAGCACACATATGATAAATTTTAAAATAACTAGAGCGATCCCAAAATTTTAACCCATAGACTACCGAGAATTGTCACTGGAATTATTTAAAAAAAAAGTTTTTCCACATATATTCATAAAGTTTTCAATTTTGCACGTGACGTATTTGTATTATAATAAAATAATCAATTTTCCTAATCCTAACAAAAATAAAAATTATGAAATTTTAATCGATTTAATAATCCAGTAATTAACACTGTATTAAGAAATTAAATATTGTTTGTCGTGACCCAATAAAGTATTTAAGGTTCGTATTATTTACTCACCGAATAGCGTAAATTTAAAAAACAATAGATCTTTGATCAATATATGATACATGTATAAACAAGTATTATATTTTATTTTACCGAGTTGTAAATAATGCTAAAACTGTCAATAAAAAGGTCAGTCATGAAATAAGATAATGAGAAACTTAACAAAAAAACAGTTATTAATTGAAGATTTAACAATAGATTTTTAAGGACTAAGGATCTTCCACAAAGCTTTTGATTGATAATTTTTGGTGGAACTCCTTAATATAAAAATCGTGAAAAACACCCGGTGTCCTTGCAGTTGGGCTCGCCCTATATTAGTGGGTTGTTTCTCGGCCGGGAAAATGCTGTGAGATGAGCCCGGATTCAAATGTCTTCTATCTTAAATGTATTTTTTGCAGTTTTTTTTTAGATAAATTTGCGATTTCGGAATGAATTTATATATGTACACATTATGTTGCTGTCAAAGAACCTATATTTATTTGTTTGAGTTAATCTGAGGTGGTATTTATAGATTAATTTAAAAAAAAATTCTGCCCATTATTTATTTTCAGTTTTTTTTCTTCTTAACCTACATGTGCAAGGGTGTGGGCTGGAAATCATTTGGTGTTCTCCCGGCTGGCCTCGCCTTATATTGGTGGGGTGTATCTTGACCCGGGTGATGTTATGAGATGAGCCAAGACCTTTTGATACCTCCTGTCTTAAATATATTTTTTTACTATTTATGTGTTTTTGGAATGTATTAAAATATAGTATGTATGTTACATACTATGTTGCTATCAATAAACTCTATTTATACACAAAAAAAAAATTTAATATAATATAATTTTTACTTGACTAACTTAAAATGAGTAGAATAATTTACATGAACTTTTTGATTTATCTCCAATAGAGTCGTGATGTACTCGTATTTTAGCGTCGATTCCAGTGTGTGTATTGTATCTCAAATAAAGCATCAAATGTTCTATGTCACATATCTGTTGAAGAATGCTAAGTATTTGCAATAACCACTTTTATTTCGAAATTTGATGTTGATGTAGACATCTTAAGAAACATTGTCACTGGAAGATAAAATGGTATTTTTTTTAGAATTTTATTAGAAAACATTTTCTTGACTACGTTTTATAGATTAAACTTAATCTAGACCAGTGAAGTTTTCCTAGAAGACTGGAAAAAAATCCACTTAGACGTGAAACAATATTATAAATCGAGTTATAAATACAAAGTTCAGAAAACAAATTAGGGGAGTTTTTTTAATTTTTCCACATAAATTGAATTTCAGTTTTGAATATAAAAAAATATCACTAGGGGCCAAATCGGGACTATAGTGTGGGGGATTCAATTATTCACAGTGTTAAAAGGCAGTCTTCGCAGCAACATAAGTGTGCGCTGGCGCATTGTTGCGCAATAATCTCACGCCTCGTGACAGCTTTACTTGGCATTTCGTTTTTACGACATCGTTTAATTTGTACATTAATGACTCATATAATTCATTAGTAAAAAGGGGATTTCTCTCTTTGTTCCCTGATTATCTCAAAAGTATGATATGTTGTCATAAGCTTTTTTAGGCTTGTTTCACCTAGACTCTTTGGGTCGTTGTGATCTCGGATGGTACCCCTCCATAGAATCCTTTTTTGACATAGGATCATCGTACAAAACCATAGTTTTGTCTCCCGTGACAATATACTCAATTATTTATTTTTGTTTCCCATCGCAGAGCATTAAAAATTAATTGTTATGTTCAAAACGTTGCCTTTGGACAGCACTTAAGAGTTTTGGTACCGATGTTGCACTCACCTTATTTAAGTACAACAAGATTATCGTAAAAATCTTTTGATTTTAGTCTCTATCATATAATACTTGCCCTTGCACTAATGCAAATCTTTCTAAAGTGAGTGCTTTATCTCAACTAGGATTATCTTCAATCGATTATCTGCCTAAATTAAACTGTTTATCTCAAATATTCCCTTTGGAATGTAACGGAGAAGATTCTCCGTAAATAGCACATAATCATCGTTTAATTTCTGCGGAACTTTTTTCTTCTTTTGGGAAAACTTGATAACACCGCGATATATTTTTTTTCACATTTAAGAATTTAACGAAATAATACGTTTTTTATTGGCTTTAGTTGACATAATAATGAGGATAGAGGAGTATTTCGGAGTTATTGCTGTATTAAGTTGGCCTACATGATGGCCAACGTTTTCAAGGTGTTGGAGCCTTCATCCTCAAAATATTATCGAACATGATAAGTACACAAAAAGCCCCCACTTCGGCATCCGCACTTGCGATTGCAACGTGAACACGCTCGATGCAACCAGCGCTGGATCCAGTGAGTGTATCGCGTGCGTCTCATACACGGTAATTTCAAATTCACCTACTTGCGTTGTCGTCTATATCTTTCCAAAATTGAAAGTCACGCAAATATAAAGTTCATTTCGTCACATCTTTTGATGTTATTTCGGTGCTTATGCATTTCGATTGCCGTTTTGATGAGTCTTGAAGAAGAGTTTTTAAAGGATAAAAATTAATTATTTCTTATCGTTTTCGAAGGGGTTAAGAAAAAGTAAACAAATTGAATATATTTATGTGTTATACCAATCATAAGGCATTACTACTCCCATCAACTTACTACCTTCATAGTCGAATAAGTAATCTCAAAACAATAATACTTACTATTATTCTTTACGAACCGAAGGTCTTAAGAATCTTTACGGATAAGGATTATTCGCTGCCTAATTCTACTCCGACATATGTGTAATCTTTGGGCTTTAATAACAAGAAAACTTTGTTTTGCTTAATACAGTATTTAAGCGATAGGGTTAATAGTTTTCTTCGGATATTTTTGTATTATATAATGCCCGTATCAAACAATCTAAATGACAAATTTTGTTTTAAGATAGAATTGATAAGTTTTATGTGTTTGTTTGATAAATCTAGAACACACAATTTCTCATGAAGAAATAAAGTATCAATTTGAAAACCTTAGACTCTATTTAACATATTGTTTCTATTATATAATATTATACTTTGAAAAGACCCCTTAATAAGACAAAAAATATTTTTTCCCTTATTTGTTTTTTACCGTTTACCCGCCAATAACGTTTTTTCGGCACTATTCAACCTTTTAAAATTTTAACGCTTATAAATAAATATGAATGAACAGTTTTCATGTAGAACACGAAATAATGAAACTTAGACATTATGTGGTTTACTTAAGATATTTTTTATCTTGTTTTTAGATGTCAAATAACAAAAGAAATAGTTGAGTTAAATAAGTATCGCTGATGAATGAAGAAGTGTTTATTTAAATATTAATTTATTAATCATAAATTTTGACAGTATTCAAAGCTGAAGCCCTAGAAAAGTCAATTTTACTGCCCTTTTATTAGCATTGTGGACATTTATGACAAAAATAAAATACATTCACACTAGACATTATATTTTATGACCTTTCTTAATTAATTGGGTTCATAACTTATTTACAACCTATTCTCGTAGTTATAATAAGCTTGAATAAGAGTGCTTAACAAGTTTTAATTTATAGGAAATTCATCGTAATCGAGCAAGACTATCTTTGGATGGTTGGAAGATATCTGTTCGTATACTGGTTTCATGCCTGCACGTTGTTACATAAAGTCTTGACATATTACGATGCCAACACAAAGTCTTGACAGATTACGAGTGAAACCTAAGTTTCCATAACAAGGAATTGAAATTCCAAGTCGATTGGCAGGTTCAATCTGAAGCAGCCTTTGTTTAGGCAGATTTATTTCGGCGTTATAATATGACGACCTCTGGCTTAGTTGGTAAAACTACTGTCTCCCAGTCCGGGGATTTGCGGGTTCAATTTCCGTTGGTACTCAATTTTCTAAAAGGGTTTTTATTTTGATTTACAATTAGGGCGTCGTTAATATATTTCCAGTTGGTTGAAGAGATTTTCACGTGACAATAAATCCACAATATTGTACTGAATATAACGAAAATTTAAAACAATACATGAAGTAGTTTAATAATAGCTTATTCAGTTAAGGAACATGAACAGGTGATTTCTTACGAAATATCTAAATGAAATATTTTGGATTTGTGGTTTTCCTTAGGCTTTTCAAGTTTTTTCCTTCATTTGAGTAAAAATCACTTATATACGTATGCAGCGAATAAATAGTAATTTAACGAATAAATATATTTACATAATATATGGTATTTTTTTATAGAAATCGACATATGTGTTATATAAGAGAGAAATGAAAGTGAGTTTCTCAATTAAACAACAAGCAAATTGATATTTAAAGCGGCATTTTATTGACTAAGTTATATGATGCACGGAGGAGTTGTAAGTTGCAACACGAAATTGCATTGCGCTAGACTTCAAAAGCTTCTTGCTATTTGTGATTCGTAAATAGAGGGCGATGTATTTCCGCTGCAAAGTGACACGAGAATGCAATACAAGACAGAAAGATCTCCAACTGTTAACCTACATTGTATATGAAAGGAACCTAAACTTTAGAAATGATAATAATATTTGAAATAAGAAAAGATGATCATTGTAGAATTGTGTTTCACTCAATAAATTCAAATTCAAAGATAAAAATGAACACTTTAATATTTTTTAACATTACATTTGTGATAAAAGCAGCAACGTCTTCAACATGTTGGTCATCTACTAGCCAAACAAACATGGAGATATTCCAAATGTTTTGAATAAATGGACGAAACATAATATTTTTTTAACATCACCTTGGTGATAAAGGCTGTAACGCCTTCAACACGGTGGCTATCTTTTTGCCAAACAAACATGGAGATATTCCAATCGTTTTGAACGAATGGATTAAACATAATGTTTTTTTTTTAAATGTTGATTTTAAACCGGAGCATTAAAGATATACTCCTGAAACCGTGGATTAATGTTAGTTTGTTTTTTACTTAGCTTCAAAAATATAACTAATAATATATATTACCAAAAAATGCTCTTAAAATCTATCTGCTTAAAAAAATTATTTTTGTCAATAGACCGTGCATACTTTCAAGAGAATATGGCACCAGTTGGACATAAGCTTTGCTCTCGTAACAAATCGGAATCATTGCGCCTGAAGAGAGCCTCGAGATACGAGTTAGAAACAAGTGTCGCAGATATTAATGTAAACAGTGGAAGTGCAAAGTAATTTACTATTCAATTTTCTGAATTCCTTTTTAAATCGGATATTTTTTTTAAATATCGGTAAAAATTTTCAAAATATTTTTGATCGATGATTGAGAAACATTAAAAACCAATCATTGAAGTTAAAAAGTTACCTCGAATGCAAAAAAAACCGAACCTTTAATTTTGATTTTCACTTTATTTTTTTTTACTTTTTGGTTCATAATCACACAATTCAGTAATAAGACAGTTTTGAAAAAATGGACAAGTTTTTGCAAATCGTCAACAACCTATTGTTTGTCAAGGGTGATTTTAAAGAAAATTTTATTTATTTTTCAATAAAACATTGAAATGAAATACTCAAAATCACATTTATATTCTGAGTATGGAGTAAATGCAATAACTAAGTTAAGTTTTAAAAATTATACATACATACAAACCATCACGCCATCTCCATATCGGGGTAGGCAGAAAGGAGATAGCGCCTTTTCCTATCGCGACACACATCTTTCGCCTCTTCAACATCCATATACATCATACAGCGCCTACTATTTCTCTAACTTTTTACACTTCCTTCTTTCAAAATATCATACACTTGATCCAACCATACTTACCTTGGTCTTCGTCTACCACGCCTTCACTCACATTTGCACTGTAAACTTGTGTTTTTAGTATTTCTTCATTCATTCGTCCCTCGTTCCCAAACCATCTCAGAGTGCTCGTCTTCATCTTGCTCAACACATCACCCAACAGTTCACAATCATCCCTTATAACTTCATTCCGTATTTTGTGAAATATTTTCATCCCATGTATTATTCTAAGCGCATGTATTTCTACAGCATTTATTCGACTCTTTTCAGTCTTGTTTCACATCCACGTTCAATCAATTATAAGATTACTGTAAAAAGTCTACTCAATAAACGATTTTTTTATCAATATGTAAAATGTTTGATCAATCACAAAAGTCACAATATAATATAATGAGAGAGAACATAGTTAAACAACGAGATTTTTAAATTTTATTTTAGTATTAAACAAATTAAAAAAGGGTGGTTTCAAGCTGTTGATTTATATTCCGTGTGCTCTAGAATTTTTTACTGAAATTAAAATTATTTTACTGATTCCTCTTTAACCACAACTACAATGTGTGATGTACATATGTATGTATTGAATAATCTATGGTCACGTAAAAAAATGCGAAAATATTTTTGAGACTCCCAGTCATGATACAATCAATGTTCGTTACAATTTACGAGTATTATGAATTTCTCACGTTGGGCGCTACAAGATTAGCCAATCACGAAACAATGTTCTCATGGAATGATTACTGTACTAAGACAAGCCCACACAAGAGTTTGTTTATAAGTCTATTATACCGTATAACATGAGGCCTCCGTGGCTTAGTTGATAAAGCATCGGTCACCTAATCCGAGGGTTACGGGTTTGATTTTCGTTGGAACCTAATTATTTCTGAATAGTGTTTCTGTCTGTTTTTCACTAAATGCATCTTTTACACCTTTTTTGGTTGGTTAGAAGAGATTAACACACGACAATAAATCCTTCAGGATGTATTTTACACAGCGATAGTATAATAGATTACAATACAATACGACGCTTCCGTTACAAACAGCAAGCTTTTTTTGTTAACTCCTTGAATAAAATTTATTTTAGGGAAGAAGATTTTTAGTCAGAATAAATTAAGGAAATATTTTAGAAATTAATAATCATGGCAAAATTCAATATATCGATAAAATCCAGACAGATAGTAAAAAATATCACATTTAAAAAAAAGCTTTAGTAAGCTAGTTTAGTTTAATGTCAAACTTCCATGTAGTGACTCGAGTGAACGAGAACGTAAGGGAAGTTGTTAAATAAATTTAAACGAATTTGATTCATTAGATATGAGTTGAAAACTTTATTCAACATAATATTTGAATAGTTTGAAGTTGGGACCAGTTGAGTGCCATTATTTGTCAGCTTCAACTGTATTTGTTGATTGCACACAAAATTTGGCAGATGTTTTAAAGAAATATACTAGCATCAAATGAAACTTGGAAAATTACGTGTGGTTTTTTTATTATACTTGACGGCATTTATTATTTGTAATACGATATGCACTGCTCGGTCATCAATTCATATAATGATATATTATTGTCTATGTGGATCTGAAATACTAAAAAAATAGACGTAATTACGCATTAAGGACCCAAGCCACGTTTCACGTACTTGCTCTTAGATAATTTAAGAAATGTCTAATCGTTTTTTTATGGACTTGTATGAAACATTTTGGTCAACACGGAATTTAACCATGGTATTTTTTTGGCTTGATATTTTGCATATACTCGTATGAGATTGCGTTATGATTATTCGATATTTCAAAAAAACCAAACAAATATATTTTGTGGACGTGGAAAAATACTGATAGGAGCAGAATAGATGCTGTAGAAATACATGTGACAATATATGACAGAAAACGGAATAAAGTGATTAGGATGAACGTGAACTTAAGGCTGAGTAAGATGAAGAAGATCACATTGAGATTTTTTGGACATATGGAACGAATGAAAGAAACGAAGATTAACAAAATAGATACATATATGGTATAGTGCAAATTTCAGTGAAAGGCGTGTGGGAGGAAGGCAAAGGAAAGTATGGTTGGATTAAATAAGCGATATTCTGAATCGTAAAAGTTGTATGATAAGGTGTATGGATGTGGAAGAGGCGAAGGATATGTGTCGAGATAGGAAAGTCTGGCGCTATGTCTTGTCTGTCTACCCCGACATGGAGTTGGCGTGATGGTATGGATGTATGTGATATATTTTATGGGTTAGTTTCTCTTTGCATACTCATATAAAAGTCTGTAATCTTAAGCCGAGTAGACATATGCTATACTCGTATTTTATAGTACTTAATTTTTTTTATATCTTCATTTTCATTGGTTTATTGTAAAATAAATAAAATGATTATTTAGAGGTTGGCGTCAACCGTGAATGAAAGAAATACATATTAGCGCGTGCTCTACGAAGATGTATACATTATTTGAAAAATTGCATGGATTTTAGGATCGTATCCAGTAGCCATTAGAATGTAAGTTATTCAATTCTCAGAATTTATATCCCCCAATATGAAATTTGGAAAAGTACAATAAATCTGTTTGTTACATAAAATGGTTTTATTTATAGTATCGCGTATAATTCATGTAAAACCATATGAATAAAATATTGTAGATCGTTTATTATTTTTATTTATTACGATAATAAATTTGCAATATTTATTTGTTTCGCTATTTTGTCTTGGGTTTGTTGCCAGGATCAAAAATTATGATTTAATCATAAAAAAATATAAGTCACATTTTTTGATCACACAACTTCTAAAAATGAAAAAGATTCATTGGTACTCGTTTCTCGTTCCACAAAAGCATTATTTATTGATGAAGTCATCGTATTGTATGTGATCCAATTTTCCGCAGAATTTCATTCGATTTCGACATTTTTTCTTCATATCTACAGTTTTTACTATTCACATTTCATGAGTCGGTTTATTTGTATCTCGCAAAAGGTTTGTTATTCGTAAGATTATTTTTTTTTTGATATTTGCTTTTTTATATCCTTCATATTTTATAAACTTTTCATTGAGTGCATAAAAAAATAAGTGCACATTTTGTTTGTTTTAAACCCTCTGCACTTTAACCTTATTAATATTTAAGATAACTATTATAAAATAAAAGCATTTTAGTTTCAAAATTTTCCTCGTTCCAACTTCTATACAATTTACATATGAATCCCTGATTTAAGATTAATATTTTGTTTTAATTTTTGTTACATTTACTCAAATATTATGTAAATTTACTAAGTTTACGACAGAGTTATGGATACCGATAATAATTTTGAAACCAAAGCTAGTTGATTGAAACAAATTGTTTTAAAACTCCAAATCCTCAAGATGCATTGATGTGAAAGTGTTTACATAAATAAATACAATAATATAACTGTTTTGATATATTTGAGAAAACACAACGTCGCTTTGTAAGAAGTGTGTAGAAAAAAATAGACCTAATTTAATTATATATACCATACATATCACTGAATTTTTACACTAAACACAAATATTATTGTGGTATACTTATTTCATATTATAAATAAGCTGAAAATATGTTTTTAATAAATTGAATAACTTTTTTAACTACGAGTATGTGTACAAATGTAGTTTTTTTTTGTAAAAGTAAATTGTAAATCTAATGATGAAGTTTTGTTCGTTTTTCAATCTCTTTCTAATAAAAATATCTGAAAATCAAATAAATATGTTTTTATTAACGTAAATTTATATCTAAAACGATAAATATTCATCACCATGAGCATTGCAATACCCGTTTGTTTCGGATAACTTTAATATGAAATTGGTTTTTCTAACAAATTTACATTTGATTTAATACGTGTGCCTAAAATTACAATATTTGTGAACATAAATAAGGAACATTAAGAATTTGGGTCAGACGTCCGAAACTTCTAGACATTTTTTATTGATTATAGCAGCAAACCCGTAGTTAGTTAAATTTGGACTTAATTCAATTTCTTCATGATAAAGATTGAATTTGTTTCAGTGCTGAGAGTTGTTCGTATAACTACGGCCTTAATGAATTAAAACGAATTATTTTAAAAATGTCGAGAATGATTTAATACTAATTTTATGTATTTAATAGTAATTAAGTTTTGTCTACATTATAAGTTGAAACAGTCAATGTCGAAAAAAGGGAAACATTTTTTAAAGATTTTTTTTGTTTATTTTGAGAATCTATTGGAATTTAGCTTGTGACGAAAACTCCCGATATTGGTGGAAGTGGATTTGTTGATCAACTTATTCAAAGGGGATTGAAATATGGACACTGGAATAGAAGTAGTGCTCAAGATAAAGAAATGATTACTGAGTTCTTTCAAATATGTAGAAGAACGAATGATGAAAGTTTTACGAAAAATATATATACGAGTATATATGAGAAGTATAGAAGCATAGGAAGATACGTTAAAAAGTGGCACATCCACATATATATTGTATATATATATATATATATATATATATATATATATATATATATATATATATATATATATATATATATATATATATATATATATATATATATATATATATATATATATATATATATATATATATATATATATATATATATATATATATATATATATATATATATATATATATATATATATATATATATATATATATATATATATATATATATATATATATATATATATATATATATATATATATATATATATATATATATATATATATATATATATATATATATATATATACGAGTATATTAGAGAAGTATAGAAGCATAGGAAGATACGTTAAAAAGTGGCACATCCAAATATATATACGAGTATATTTGAGCAGTATAGAAGCATTGGAAGATACGTTAAAAAGTGGCACATCCAAATATATATACGAGTATATTTGAGAAGTATAGGAAGATACGTTAAAAAGTGGCACATCCAAATATATATATATATATACGAGTATATTTGAGAAGTATAGAAGCATAGGAAGATACGTTAAAAAGTGGCACATCCAAATATATATACGAGTATATTTGAGAAGTATAGAAGCATAGGAAGATACGTTAAAAAGCTGCAAGTCCAAATAAATCAACTTTTGAAAAGTGTGATGACTTTTTTCGACGACGCCGGTTTTCCAGCCCGGAGATTGCGGATTCGATTTCCGTTGTTACCCAAATTTTTAAAAAGTCCGGTTTACACTGAAGGCTTTTTTAAACATTTTTCTTGTTACTTCGAAGAGTTCGCCACATGGCAGTTATGTATTATTTACGACGAAAGCGTAATACAAAAACGTCTTAAAAACAGAAGAGTATGCATGACAAAGCGTATGTCAGGATGGATAAGAGTGAAAACATGTTCTCTCAGTTGATCCTGATATGAATATAGCGTGATAGTAATGACGATGATGATGCTCTCAAGTGATATGGGGTGTGGAGGGGATGCTTAAGACGATGATCCAGAGTACGTGATGTGAATTTCAAAATAGGCTATGATACATTCTTTCAATACATCTTAAGGATAGTCGTCGCAAGAATTTTTTTCATAAAAGTAGAATATTAAGAAGTTTTATTGTGTCCTGTTCGATGTAAGTGAATAGCCATTTTACGGTTTATTATTTCTGAAAAATTTAAAATTCAGGAAGAAGAGAAATCAAGCCGCACATTTTCACATTTCACGAGGAAGCGCTGATTGTATCCCCCGGGGAGCAGGAGAACATCAACGATGTATTATTTATTAACAAAATATTCGCAGTATTTGCTGGTAAAATGGCAAACAAATCGAATATTGGGAGCGAAATGTTTTGAATTATTCGGAGGAAGAACTGAAAAAATACATATAACGAAAATAAAGTATTGAAGAATATTTGCATATGAATTAAAGATATAATTTATTCAGTATGACAATTTCAAGTTATGGATTAATATATTTTTTTGTATGCCAAGAAAATATGATAGCACAATATCATATAATTAAAAACACGGTTACACACACTCAAAACATGTACGTGTTGGTATTAATAGTAGCAAAATCTCAACTTAGATGGTAGATGTTGTCAGACTTCCAAACAATATAAATAGTTTATATTAAATTTCTGTTGTATACAATATAACCTCACGTGTTTATTGGCATAAAGAAATTTCTTCCAGCCGACTAGAAATATGTTTAAGGTCCTCATATAATTTTTTTACCTAGACTGGCAAATACCAATAGAACAAGCTGGGTTTGTGAAAGGCAGAGGCACATAGTTTTTTTTGGAAATATGACGTACGAGTATTATAGAAAAAAACAAAGAATTTAAGGCTCTCGTGATACTCTGCTTTATAGATTACAAAAGGTTTTTGATTGTGTCGAATGGAACAGCCAATGGAAAATTCTGGAAGAGATGGGTGCACCGATATAGTTCATAGTTCTAATGCATAACCTGTATGCACAATATACAGCATCTATCTGTAAGAGTAGACAAGTTCCTCTCAGAATTATTCCAGATGCGGAAAAGAATATGCCAAGGCTATAAACTGTCCTCTAACTTATTCAATATGTATGTAGGATACGTCATAAGAAAGATATTAGACGGATGGGAAAAAGGTTTTGTCATAGGAGGTCGTGAAATCTCTAATATTCGTATAAGATTCGTAGACGATACAACGCTTATATCCAACGACAAAGATGAGATGGCTGAGCTCTTTTATATAGTTGAATAAAGAGCCACTATCTAGGAATGAAATAAAAAAAAGTGAAACAAAAGCCTTTATCGTAGACCGATACGAGAATTTGATAAGAAGGGAATAGATAAGGAATAACGAAGAGGTCAATGAGTTTGTCTACCAAGGTGCTCTTACTTTAAAGAATGGAGGATGTGATGCAGAGATCTGTAGATTAATTGGAATAGCAAAATCAGCTATGAAAAATGTGTGGATTCACCGGACTATACTCAGAAGAACCAAAAACCGTATAGTAAAGTCAACATTTTTTAATAACACCGTATGGAGTGGAAACGTGAACGATAAAAAAGAAGGAAATAAATATTATACGAGTAGATGCCTTAGAGATATGGCGCTGGAGGCGGATGCCCGTATCCCATAGACTTCAAGGCGCAATAACGTCTCTATCATCTCAGAATTAGAGATTACCGAAAGACTTAGATAACATGCAGAAACTTAATTCTAACGTATTTTGGGCACGTTGCTAGAAAGAATTATGAAAGTCTGGTGATCAATGGAACAGTTGAGGGAAAGCGAGCAAGAGAAATGTGTCATATGAGATGGATGGACCAAATAATCGAGATACCAAGATTCCCTTTAAGCGCTGCATTTAATATGACTCAGGACAGATGCTAGCATGGAGACAGATCATCATTGAACGCGTGATGAAGAAGTAAAAACTTCTACCTGGCTGGAAGTAAAGAATTTTTACCTTTTTGGCTATGGAAGTCTTTCATCGACTGTCAAATACCTTAAGAAAGATTTAAGAGCTAGGCAATAAAATAAATGGAAAGAGTGAAAAAATGCTGTTAAATACTACGATAGACAGAGGAAGACTAGCTCGTGTTCTAACGAGAATAAAAACCGAAACTCGCAGTTTGAAAGGCAAGCGTCGATGCTACTAGGTAAGGGAAACAATCGTCAAAATTTTAAGTTCATTTAAAAATTTGACAATTTCTGCTTAGAATGTATCAAACTGTGCTATTTAAAAAAATGCAATATTTTTTAAATAAATAATCCATAAAAAACATTAAAAATATGATATAGAATTTATTTCTAAGCATTTTTCTCGTAAAAGGGAAAATCGGATCGATTTGTGGAACAAGACGACTCAATTATAATATAATATGTATAACTCATTCACATGCGAATGAAAGCACGGCGACATCCACTTGGAAGCAAAAAGATTCATAAAACATTTTCAATGTGTCACATCAATGATCGCTGATGGACATTACGTAACTTTTTTATTATTATTTGATGATATGAGTTAAGTTAATCTCATATTGTGATTTTCTGGGAATTTTTATTTTATTTTGGTTACATTATTATTATTAATATCCTGTAAAGGTAAATTAAATTGTTAAATAATGCAGTATAAAAATACAACAAAATCTGAATAATTACTTAACATTGCCTTTTAATAAGGCATTAAAAATACTCGAATTGTTTTTATTTTAATCGTTATTACACCAAAATATTTAGTACGCCAATTCAATAAAACTTATCTCAAGTTTCCCGTATTACCATTTACAGTATTTGATTTCACCGTAGTAGAAAGCTTATTGCTTACTTTCGGTATCTGGTTCTGGCATGCCATGGGAAAGCACTACTATCTATGGGCTATGGGGCTGTGATAGCCGTCCGCCCAGACGAGATAACGCCCGAGCGATATTACTCGTCTAACCCATAAAAAACCGTACGTTATACGAAATATTTAGTAATTGTATTGAAAAAAATGTTGTGCGGTGGATACTGAATTTAACGTATAGCTATCCTAGTATATGAAATCTGATAAGATGATAGTCCACAACAGTATTATGATACCAAACTTGAAGCATGGGAGTGAATGTGGACGTAGAAAAGACAGAAACGAGCCAAATAAATACAGTAGAAATGCGTGCACTGAGAAGAATACGGATTAAAGAGATTATGGATGAATGTTAACTTAAAGCTGATCACTCTGAGATGGTTTGGACATGTAGAACGAATTAATAAAAAAGCACTCACAATAGTATATAGTGCAAATATGAATGGAAAGCGTGGTAGAGGAAAACGAAGTAACGTATGGTTGGAAGTTGTAAATTATATTTTAAAAGAAGGAAACGTAAAAAAACGTAAGAATTGTATGGGTTAAGAAGAGGCGAAGGATGTTTGTTGAGATAAGAATGTCTCTCCACCTACTCCGATAGGAAAATGGAAAGATGGTTTGTATGTATTATATAAAAAGCCAAGAACTCAAAATGCTTTCTAACAAATGTATCGTGTTATATTACAGTTTCGATATATACAGTCTAACATGGCGGGTTTAGTGTCAAGTTGCAATATCTTCTAACCCACCAGAAAATTGTTAAGGTTGCCTTACGTTAAACTGAAACTAGAACCTCTTTTAAATTAAATGAGTTTTCAACAGGCATCGAACCCGTTAACCCGGGCTGAAAGATGTGCATCTTACCATCTTGGCCACGGAGATGAAATGTTACTTCGAGATTTCTCAAATAAATTATATTAGGTAGCTACTAAGCGAAATGAAAAATAAAAATGGCTTGAAACTTAAAATCATTTGGTACCCGAAATAAATTAACCCAGAACTACTGGATGTCGAGCAAGAAATAAATCAATTTTAGTCGATGTGCACAAAAAAGTTAATACCCCCACTCCTTATGAAAAAATCTTACATTGGTTCATTACATGCAAATGCTCCAGAGAACTCAGTCTTGATGGATAAAATCTGAATAGCAATGGTGGCTTACTTCAAAAAGAGCTTAATTCTGATAGAAATGTGACTCAGCTCAGTTCATAGAGAGCTTAATTCTGATATCAATGATGACTTAGTACAATGATTATCAAGTTGAATCTACTAGTCTGTATCGAGCAGATTTTTATTGTTGTTAAGCACTCTTAGAATTAATTCACTTGAATGAAATATAAATACACGTAAAATATGTGTTAAAATTTACAAGTACTAAACGTGTGCGAGTGTTGTTGCATCTTTGTGCGGGGTAGTCGTGCGCAATGACGAACTGCATCATATCAACTCTAGTGATCCTAAAACCCCAAGAATCGATTAATGGGACCGACGGTGATGTCTCCCTCTTTGATATGTTTAAATCACCAATTTGGATATGTTGGGGTCACCATATGAATGAAATAAAATGTAATGTCAACTATAAGCCGGATGTGATCTTGTATGTCAGTTTGTGTAATTTAATCACTAGCAAATATGTAACACTTCTCTTATCTGCATAATAAGCAGATGCATATACTCGTAAGATTTTCATATACTTTACAGAAATAAGAAACGTTCGTTGAATATAATCGAAATATTTCTAGGAATTAAAAATAAATGTAGTTTTAATTTGTGAGTTACAAAATTTGTATCCTTTACCAAAAGTGTTAAATTAATGGAGGCTAAAGCACTGTCCTTGCGTCACGTGGAATGGGTCTCACTAAATGAAGAAATAAAGACTAATTAATTACCGGGAGCTAACAGAGAGGCCCCGTGGATTCCCGTGGCCCTCAAGAGAGGCAGGGATGATTGATATTCAAATTTTAAATGTTTTTCTTTTATATTTTTTCTTATCTATAATAGAGTAAGAATAAGGAATAAATAAAATTTTCTAAGAACACGTCAACAAGTTCAATAAGACAGATTTATTTTTACACAACGAATAATAAGTTAACTAAATAACAATAAAGTTACAATTTACATAACGGTGTTTAGAGAGCAAACTTTCCTAACTCGGGAATCAAACCCACTCTTATCGAAAGATTAAAAATATAACAAAAAATAAAATAAGTTGAGAGTAAGGATAGGAAGGTGACGGCTGTGGCCATTAGATTAGATGCTTTGCCGCATCTACATATATTTATAAAAATATATTTGGTAAGAAAAATTACTTCAGGTTACAGGCGTACGACATTTGTATAAATTAAATGAGAATATCAATGAAACAGACTTCCAAAAGCATAGAAACGAAGAAATAAGAGATATACAAGTAACATCTAGTAATTGATGTATTGTAGAAATATGTTACATTCTATTACAGAATGATTTGACACTTAAATGTGAAAATGTCTTGACCGCGACTAATGAATGTTGCGTTTTTTCTTACTTCGTGGAACTTTTCCACTTATAGATCGATTAAAAAAATTGAAACTTAATCAGTTGAAACTTTGACAGATGGTGTACATTTTTGACAGATGGTGTACTTGCATGATATATGATAAGTTCGAAAGCGAGTGTCGAAAACGATAATAATAGCGTTACATACATTGTTCACAATGAACTAAATGAATCTGATATTTTGGTTATGTTTATATAAATAAATAATACTTTTTAAAAATATTTTAACATAAAAGATAACCTCCATGGCCTAGTCGGTAAGATGCCTGTCTTCCAAACTGAGAGTTATCGACTCGATTTATATCGGTACCCAATTTGTTTTCAAGAGTTCTGATCTGGTTTTCACTTAAGACCTCTTTCATATATTTTTGGTTGGTCGATTGATTATTTCCTCATGGCAACAAACTAACCAGGTTATACAACGAAAGTGTTATAAGATTAATTTATAAACTGTTTTCTTTATCGATGATACTTATTCAGATGCTGTGTCGAAAATATGAGTTTATGAAATATAAAATAAATTCTGCAAAACCATGATCAAGCATTTAAAGACAATTCCTTTAGGGAGGTCTCATCAAAATTCATAATTCTATATGACACTACATACATACCCTATACTCCACCTACATCCTAATGTTTTACTACGACAAATCAGAAGATTTACAAAGGTGCATTTGCAGTACGTCTTGCTTCTTTAATTTTCTGAGCCCCCTTGAGGAAATCCGCTCTCATAACGGCGCTATATAAATTGTCTTTTTCTCATTATTATAAAGTATTGAATGATAATTTGTCAAAAAGTAAGAAGAGTTTTCTCAAAATGAAGTATTTTTAGTTAAGTATAAAGGCAATTTAATATGTAAAAAACATATGAAAACTAATTTCGAATTAAATTAATCGCGTAGGTTAAAATTCTTCAAGAGGTCTGTGGTCATTGAATTGAGTGAAGAGTTATTTTATAACAATGTATTTTATTAAGTAATTTTGTGTCATTGCGTGTAAAGTAATTTTATAACAACGTACGACACAAATACTTGGTTAGAAAGTTTTCATCAGCACGAAACACTCTCACAAGGGTGAAAACATATGAAAAAAATGTTAAAACGGTTCAAAATACTGCCTTGTAAAATAAATTGGCATCTGATATATTCTTGGCATAATAATGTGCGAACATGAATTTCATAAAACTCCTAAAAAGTACATTCCAATAGAGTAATAAAATAGTGAAACAAAAATCAACTTACCATAAAAACAACATTGAAGATATGCAAGACGTATTTCAGGAAGTTGACACTACAGCAGTCGGAGTCCCTTGTCTTCCTCGCTGTTGAGTTACTCCCAGCACCGGCACTGGATGCGCTGCTGCCGGTTCCCAATAGAGCCCCAGTGCTCTCTTGATTCTTGCTATTGTTCCCGTTCATCGTATCGATGAATAATATGCCGCTTCCTTAACTCTTCCAAAGTCTCAGCAACTATTTAGGTCTTCGATCAACGATTTCATTTTATTAAAAAGTATTGAAATTTCAATCTATTTTCAATTAATTCATCAAAATTTCGAATATTCTTCGTATCCTATTACGAGAAATGAAACTGAGTATAGGGCAAAGCATCTCTTGTTTTCTTTGAAAATGTTTAAATGTTAAAAAAAATACTTCAAACAAATTCCGTTCCGACACTTGCCTTTTGGAATTTTAGCTTTGAAATATTTTAAAATTAAAATGAAAATTTGGCTGAGATAGCTTTATTCTTTACTTTCAAAGCAAAATATTACTTTTTAAAAGTCGGATATTTTAAATATTTAATGATGAATGGTTTTAGATAAAAACTTATTAGATGTTTAGTTTGATGTTTAATTTTGATTCCCAAGCAATCTGAAACAAATTGAAACAAACTCATTAATTTCTGTTAATTAATTTTATTACTATCATTTAAAATTTAGCATTTGATTTGATCAAGAATATTCCGGGAAATTCAGAGCTATATTAGTGTTTTTATAGACGTGAATAAAGACCAACCATTTAATACAGTCATTTACTATTTAACGATAGATGTTTGGATTCGTTCGTTTTATCTTGTAAATGATTTATTCCAAAGAAACTTAATCACTTTATAACCAGAAGAGTACGTTTTAATGAAGTGCTTAGGAAATACCTGAGATTCGTACTTAAATTTAACCATAATTCTGATTCAAGAGTCATTCATAATCGCTCTTCCTATCTCGAAAATCTTGCAAAATAATAATTCATCATGAATAGAAATCTAGACCCCCGGAACAAAAGCGTTACACTAATAATTTTAAAAAATATGTAATATTTTGTGCATATTGAGATTTACGAAGACTGTTTTAAAAAATACTTGAATTTAAATATAAAACTAATACATTTCAGTCATGTTTGAATGAGACTCAATTAAAAAATATAGTGTTTTTATCTGTGTAGAAAATGTTCCAACAAACAATAACATATTTTATGTGATTCTTAAATTTAATAATTAAGTCGATGAGCTGAAATATGAACACTTTTTTAATTAACTTGAAACGCATAACATACTATCGATTCAAATATGTATTATAATATTTAATTAAAAATAAAAATTAAGTATAAAGCACAGCAGATAAAATAAAATACCAAAACGAAATAAATATGCAGTTCCAATCACCGGCAATAAATTAAAACCACAGCTGGCAAAATAAATCGGCAAATAGAATCAAGTAGATAACACTGAACAAACATATTGTCCTTGTAATTCACATCAGTTAAAGTGATATAGAGGCAATTTCTTTTCAAAACAGATACGCTTTCGATGGTTTTCAGGTAATTGAACAGTTCAATTTATCGTGAGATTAAAAGGTTTATAACATCTCGCGTGAGAGGTTTCCGTAAATGTTGGAGCGTTTTCGTTCTTTTAGATTAAAGTTTATACGGGTAAACGTTTTCAGTTATATCAAGGGATTCAGCTCGAAAGAGGTATCGTACTTCAGGATCGGTCTTGTTATCACATCAGTCATTCTGTATTTATTAAAAAGTATTTTGTTTTTTAAATACGTATTTTTCTAATACCGCTTTTAGCCGTTATCACTCATTACATTTTTCACCTGTTAAATGCTTAGTTGTTATAAATTATGACTTCTTTTTCACATCACTTCTTTGTCATCGCGTGCTCAATGCTGATCGTCGTGGTCCTTTGATATGTCTGTAACGTGTGCACCGCACCACTTGTCTCCGCCCCTCTCCGTCCTGGGCCATGTTAAATTCAGCGCTTAAATATAATATTGTTAACTCCTTCATTTGTTTTATCCATCTCGTATGCCAGTTTTCTCTTCCTCATCTTCCCTTAACTGTCCTCTTGATCCCCAGCGTCTCCAGACTTTCATTATTATTTCTGGCAACATGCCCAAATTATGTTATGATTATTTTCCTGCATGTTGTCTAAAGTCTTTCAGCGGTACATGCGATCTAGCGGTCCATGGGATACGGAACATTTGCATCTAGTACCACATTGACAGTATGCAGCTTTAATGTATTCCTTTCTGCACCTTGAATGGTACTGAGAGGAACTCGTCTACTCTCATAAATACCGTGTTTTGTATATACATGTCTTCCATAGACAGTTCCATTTAAAAATTTCCATACAAATAAAAATAACTAAAATATGTACTAACATAAGTACATAAGTGGGTTATATTAACCATATGTCTACTTTATTCCTTTGTTCATTGATCATATACTCGTAGTGTAATTTCATGTTTTCTTTTTCCCTGGTTATCACGTATAATTTGTCTTGGTCGGTTTTTAATCTACACGATTGGTGAGGCTTTCTTTTGTTTAATTTATTTAAAAGATGAGACTGTTAGCTAACATAGATTGATTAAAATATGGAACATTTGATATTTTTTTCATATTCATCTTTAATTTTTCATCTTGAGCATACTAGTGTATCACAAAACGAACAAGAAACGTGAAACGCATTTTTTTCGACTTCTTAAAATTTGGTTACAATGATCAGGTTAATCTTAAAGAGATACCCATTTACGTATCCAATTACATTTGACAAATTCAAAGTTCAAATTGTTGGTTCATTCTAAATGTAGTCATTTTAAATATCTTTATTCAAAGACATATTGCATAAATAATATGTAATCCGTATAAATCTCATTGATAAGAAGAACTCTATGCAGGGTAGCCAAAGGACGAACTGGGTGTCGCATTTCTCGCAGTTGTTAAGAGCCGACTCTGTCTTCTTTTTTTAACAGATTGGAAAACCTTTTGAGACAAAGGACTATATCACCTGGAAACCAATATTAGAAGCATAGGGCGTTTCCTTAAGCAAACTAGGATAATTTTTTGTTTGTTTTATTTATAATATATGTAGGCATGAGTAAATCAATACTGTTTATTTAAAAAATACATAAGGGTTTTGGTGTTTTTAGAATAAGTCTATTTTTGGGATAGTATTCATTAATTATTTATTTTATTTATACAATCATATTTTTTTTTATTCAAAATAAATTTTAAAAGATGATATGTTTGAAAATGAAAATAGATCACATACATAGTGGTTTATGTTCCTGTTTGAAAAATACTAGTTATTTTATAAATGTGATAAAAAATGAACGAGAACTTTTGAATTTCGCGGGTTGATTGTTTTTTATTGAGACAATATTTTTAACTCTCGTTGGGGACTCTGTATGTGATGTATATTTCAGGCACATTGGATGGGCAGTTTGTGTTTGAGAGGCAAATATTTACAATGCATTCAAACCATTTTTCATTTTAAAAATGACTACAAAGAATTTGCACTGAATTTTGCATAAAAACTGGAATAAAGTGTAGTAAAGTGGTAAAAATGTTGAATAAAACTTTTGGCTAGGATGCTTTGTTAAAACCAAAGGCTTATGACAGGTATAAACGTTCTTAAGAGGGTCATGAAAACGTTGAAGATAACAAGAGGGATGGGCGTCCTAGCATATGAACCACCGATGAAAATATGGAAAAAATTAAGGATATTTGTGCTTAGTAATCGCTAAATCACTATAAGAGAAGCTGCTGAGGAAGTTGGTATTTCGTACGGTTCATGCGAAGTATCTTTATAGTAACGTTTTGGACATTAAACGAGTGGCAGCCAAAACTGTTGATTTTCAACAAAAGTAGTATCGCAAAAACATCGTCGAGCAAATTTTGGCTGATGTCGCTGATGACCCAGAATTACTGCAACGCGTCATAACAGATGACAAAACGTGGGTATATATGGCTATGCCATCGAAATAAAGGCCCAATCGTTCCAATGGAAGCATCCTGAAGAGCCAAGACCGAAAAAAGCATGTCAAGTTCGATCAAATGTTAAGGTTCTCCTTGCTGTTCTTCAACGACAACGGCATAGTTAATTATGAATTCTTAATGCCATCGTACGGTCTATACGGAGTATTATCTTGAGGTTTCACACTGTTTGTGTGAGGCAATCCGAAAAAAACAATTAGAATTGTGGACAAACAACTCCCGGATTTTGTACAACGATAATGCACAGGCTCATATTTCACTACTGATTCGTGAATTTTTAGCCAAAACCAAGACGGTCGCGATGCCGTAGTAGCCTGAACCCGCAGATTAACAAAACAGTGCTTTTTGAAAAAAAAACCCTGAGAGAGGTCACAACTGCTATCTTTAGTTTGAATAAAAAAATTCTCTGGTTGATGTAAGAAATATTACATTATTTATTATATGTTTTACGATAATTTTATTTAATATTTTTTTTCAGTATTGTATTTTGGTTATTTCATGCGCCAAATGTGTTCTGAATTATGCTAATATTTCAAAGTTCTATCACTATTGTTTAGTAAACGTTGCTACGATCTGTAAAGGAAATTTACCTGTGATATATATTTTTAATAAATAAATTAAACTGATTTCGATCAATTGTTATCCATTTGACATGATAAGATTGTAACCAAAATGCTTAAAGAGACAAAATATGAAAATATTATTCCTGTTAATGTTTTTATAAATTCCATATTATATTTTATTAGTCACGAAGTCATTAAATAATCTCCACTGAGTACAAAGAGCATTATTGCGCACCAGTAAGGGCGGAAGAAAGTTGGGGAAAGTTATCGATATGGGGGATTCTTGCTTTAATGGTATTTTAATTTCCTCCGCAATTTAAAAGTTGGCAATTCCTTTCAGTACGCCCTTTTAGATGCAAGGCCAGAATGAATAGAGCTGTGGATATGGCAGAATTTTCATTTACTTTTATGGTATTCTCTTAACCATAAAAGACTCCTTCCCAGATTATTAATAATTACTGAGGGTTAATGTGTTTTATGAAAACGACTTTGCTTTTTAAATGGTGACTATGAAACTTCACGCCTTAATGTTTGAAAGTTTTGCTATCAATAATTCACTTATTTACAGGAATTACATTTTGGAAACTTGTCAAGTTTCATTAAAAAACTTAAAAGAATTGTGCTTTTATTAACTTTAAGATATATATTTCTTTAATTAAAAGCTCTTAATTAATTTAATTTCTCACATATTAAAAATTTCAGATTTTTTTTTCGTAATTGGTGGAAGGACTTGCTCCTTCAGGAGGTTCATACTGATGATGACAATGATTGCCGTAGATCCTGAGGACGAAATATACAATGCCAGATTTACTGACATATACAACTCATGGAAAAATATTTGATCTTTTCACATAAATATGTTTAATTTGGTTTAAATTAATTCTAAGAATTATTCCTAAGATTTTTTAATACCATATTTTTTAATGTATTGTATATCTAATGTGAGTTCAGCAATCAAGGCTGTTATCGCTATCCACCAGCATCAGGATCAGGTTTCAGTCATCAGCACGCGTTGAACGCAATTATGAATCTAGATTCGTCTGACAAAGAAGGGATGTTTTTCAGATTGTTGAGTTCTCTTTAATTTATTATAATATTTTCAGTTTTCCAGAATTTTATATGATTGCGTTATTATTTTATATTCTCATTTGTTTACTGACGATGACGAAATTTTTTTCATCGCTATTGACTTTGTAACATGCATGGATAAATTGTTTATGTATGGATCATGAGGATTGTGACACCTCCTTCAAAACATGGAATGAATAATGACAACTCTTTAGTTTTGATTTCCTTATAATATTTTTTTTTGGTAATTTTCAAGTATTTCCCTCAAAATAGAATTGAACTATTGTGCGGTTAACCAGCGTCTTAGCAAGTAAATATTTTATTCATTAACGTAAATGAAATAACTATCACTATAAAGCTAACCTCCTTTGTCATTAAAAATTATAACCACTTGAAAATATTATTTAAGGTCAGTAGTTTTGAACTTTAGTCGTTATAATCAGATAATGTACTTTCTTGTGAAAGCCTGTTAACAAAAGTCAATGAAGAGGAATATTTGGAATAAACATTCAAGCAGTTGTAATAAACCTTTTAAGAATACATTTAATTTATAATACTAAAAAGTTTTCCAGCTCGTAATTTAAAATATTTAAAATATACGTAACTAGTTATTATTTCGTAGAATTTGTTATTATGTAAAATTCTTAATAAACATTTTAAATTTCAGTTTTATGTTCCTGCACATATATAATTAAGGTTGAATATTTGAAGAGGATGATGATAAACCAAAAGATATTTTACACTTCATAACAAAAATTCTATTTAAAGAGCATGTTTTCGAGAGATGGTAGGATAGAGAAAGATTTTAAATGGTATTTTGTAGCAGGGAACAAGGGCGCACTTAGTACTATTTTTGCTAGTAAATCAATCGCAAATTTTCAAAATGTATTATGCATTAATACTCATTGTGTATTAGTTCTAGTAATCTTGATGTATGGAAGCGATGCCAGAAGATTGAAAGGAAGCTATACGAGCAGAGCAAATGCGATACTAACGCGTGATTTGTGTAAAGTATCTGGTATTATAATGTTTGACATAGTACGAGCTACACATGTACGAGTATTGTTAATACACTCGTACGAGCTAGACATGTACGAGTATTGTTGCCTGCCCACGTTGCTTTAGTATTTTCTGTACGTACGGTGGCGAACTACGGGTTACTTGCTTATTCCAATACCTTTAAACCCTAAGAATATATTACTGCTTTCCAACATGTCTGCCTTTTCAATTTGGAGATATTGAGAAGAAACCAGCTTCCATAAAATGTATGATTTTTCACAGGTTAAACATGATTTCCCGAGCCACGATTAGGTTATCACTGCTTTAAAGGATAGGTTTATGGGTATCGAAGGTTCTTCAATTTTGTGTTTGCTGCTTGATGTGTTGGAAAGGGCTGACATTTTACCTAAGTTTTAGTGTGAAATAACCTTTTAGGTAAAACGTTAAAGGGACCTTTAAAATTAAATGAAGCTAGATAACTGTATCCTGTGTTACAATGCAGACATATTTTTATTTAGCGCTCAATAATGTGTAAACATTTTTGGTAAAACTGTTATTTAATTGGTTGTAACAACGAAAATATGTAAAATAATTAAATATAGGTTCAGCTTGCAATAGGTCTATAAATTTATAGTGAAGAGCTTTTTGAGGTATCCACATAGACATACGTTGATCGTGTGATGTGCTATCTGCACATGATTATTGGATATGATTTTAATGGGGTAATGATACGGTTGGAATTACGTATATGATAGCTTGAGATTTAAGTTAGAATAAGGATGTGAATATTTTAGTATTTACAGCAAATATATAAGAAATACGTGAAGATGAAATGAGACCATTTCGTTACGGATCATGCCTAACGAATTGCTTCTTTATATCCATAAAATAGAGAGTTTTATGCATTTTGTGCTTGCATTCTATAATTAAAATATATCAATTGTGAATATTAAAAAAAAGTATTTGTGAAAGTATATTTAAATTTTTGAAAAAAAATAAATGACGAAATGTACATTCCATACAAATGATAATATTGTTTTTTTTACATATTTATGTGAATCTTTTGGATACAAAATTCTTTTTTTTGCTTAAACTTAATGTTGCAGTAGCTTTATTGGGATAAAGAAGTTTGATTATTTTATTTACGTTAATGAAAAAACATGCAAACCGATACAAACTAAACTCGTATTTTTAGACTCTTGATAAGATGAAAAGGACTTACACTATCGCGTTGTGATGTTTAACACTGTAAAATAAATATTAGTTTAAATTATGACGGTACACTCTAGTGAGAGTGTATAGAATAATTACATTTAGCTTTCGTTATATAAAGTACAACCTGGCGGGTTTATTGCCATGTGGTAATTTCTTACAATCGACCAGAAATATATCAATGAGGTCTGAAGGGAAAATAGGACTTATGTTTTTTTTAAATGGGTACAAACAACAATCAAATCCGCAAATTCCAGGTTGGAACACCGGTGACTTACCAACAATCACACATGATATTTTTTTGGAAATTACTATTGAAATGCTAAATTGATAATAATTTTCAGATGGAGAATAGAACGCACAAGATAATGGAGTGTTTATTAGGTATCAATGAATAACTCATGAATAAAACTACATAATTGTAATACATGGTAAGCCAACTGGACTAAGAAATGAAAAATAACGGAGATGACACGTCCCAAGAGATAGATGTTTACCTGATCATAAACAGAACCAAGGTCTATGAAAGAAAAAAAGAGAATAATTACTTCAACTTATGCGCTTCAACTTGCGTGCTTGAACGAATTGGCTATCCCTTTTGAGGTTACAATAACTGTATTGTAAGATTTTCACGAAAAGTCTCTTGGTTGTAAATATAGTACAATACACCCTTCTAGCGGATGACCTAATTATTCTAAAACAAAGGCAAAATGTGAAGGTTTATAGTTTGTAACTTTATCACTAAGTTGACGCGGGCTTTTCGACATGGCCTAATAAAGATTTTAAGCTACAGGGCTGACCAAAAGATTTCAAAGGATCAATGGGGTAAGTGTGTATGCAAAAAAGATTCAACCAACAAAATATGTTTTAACATATTGTAATTAAAAATATTCCATCTGTCTTCAATGACAAAAGGTATTTCTCCATAACTCCCATTTTCTTGTCCTTTCAACCTTCCTTCTTCTTTCCCAATCTTGTGCGATATTTGTAAATATTTTGATGAGCTTGTAAAGAGATTGGTTCATACATCTGGGAGATTACAAGCTTCATCTTTGGGATTTAATCCGGAGGTTTTTTTTAAACTTATAATAACGCCAGAAACTATTAAATGCTTTTTTTTAATAGGTTTTCTAAAAATATGCTGTATCGAATGGGATAAACTACTATAATAATAAACTTCAATGCATGCTTTTTCATCTTGTCGAAACCGCAACTTATGTACTGCAAATCAGATGTCTTACCAAGCAGCTTATAGGGCTAAGTTTGAAATTCCTTAGAAGCAATACAGAGTTTATTTACCAACAAAAACGTTCCATTAACAAAGTGTAAATTCTTAATTATTCCTAAATTGGAAAATTTGATAACTTCCATGAGATATAGTAGTAGAGGTTTTCGGTTTTCTCGTCTGATAATTTATTGGTAAACTATATAAAAATGAATATTTGTTTAGTGACATAACCTGCATCCAAAATAGGTCCATGTAGGTGCAGCCTAGTTCAAGGATTTTTAATTATTATTATTTTCTTAATAATAAAGAACTCCATAGTGATGTAGAAATGTCACAATCATTTTTCTAAAACATAACCACTCTATTTCTTCCTGCACTATTTTACATAATGTTCGAGATATACACGTAAAAACATTTGATTCGTAATATGTATTGTTAATGAATTCACTCAAAAAATCTTGTCGTACAAGTCCGTATTTGCTTGTTTTAAAATCCTCAATGATTTCAAAATAGGGTTTTCCCGCATATACTCGTATGCCTAATTCCAGGGATCTAAAAGCATGACCATTTTCCCTTCTTTGGCCTTAAAAATGTGTAATTCCCTTTCATGATATTGAATACAAAGACCTTTTTGTAGTTAAATTTAACAAAAGCTTTTTCCTTGAGATTGTTCAAATATGAGAAAAAATTGTATTTAGGGGGTGAATCTCAACAGATTACTTTCTTAATAACAGAAAAGAAATATTTTTAACACAGTATTCGTTGAAATTAATGTTTTAGTCAATATGTATGACACGGAATTAAAATTTAGAAGGTTTCGATCGATTTTTTTTAAATTTTGATAAATAAGCGGTAGAAAAAAGTAGTGAAAAAAGATGTTTCAAAAACGCTCTTCAGATACATTCAATTTACTGAACAGCGCACTGTCCGAAAATAATAAGAAAAATAAATATGTATTATATATTAAAATGGAAAAATCTCCTTTTTTTAATATTTTCAATTTTACTCCCAGGAATTTCTTTATTTAGATTATGTGAACATTTATTTAGTAAATTCTGATAATGCGATGTTACTATCGTGACTCGGGTTTCAAGCAACTTTTTTAAGCTCTTCGTCTGGAAAAACCGATGAAGAACTCGGAAAAAAAGTTCACAATTGAGTCGCGCTCATAAAATTAATTGCTGAGTTTACAAAGTAGATCTTATCGAACTATGAGCATTACACTTTTTAAAGTTTGATTGAAAATTATTCATGATTTTCTCTTGTTGAATATTAAATCGATTACTTAGCTTAACGAGATGGAAAAATCATGCTCAAATATAATGTCCTGAAGACACCTGACATCATGATATTTTTTTCAAGCAAATATATTTAAAATCAGTAAAACAAGAAATTAATTTGACATGTGATTTTTGAAAAAAAAAATTTGATGGATATTTGTTGAAAATAAAGAAAAACTATGTAATATGTTGTCAGGAAAGAAGGTTCGCATTTCTCGGAGAGATGTCGTTTGGACAAAATTCTCGTTGCTTATTTCATTGCAAACGCGCTGTATGTTATATTTTGAAAAGTAATAGTTAAGTGCATTTATTGGCCATTGTTTACGTAAATTACTAGAACGTTATTTTGGCGTCATTTTGAAGATGGAATAAAACAAAAAGTTTTTTTCGGTGCTTGATGCTCTTGTACCACCGGAAAGAAAATAATGCGTAATAAAAAAAAGTATGTAGTGTTTGGCGATGATGCAGTAAGCGATCGTGTGTGTCAAATGTGGTTATGTCCCTTGAAGATGGAGTCCACTTTGAAAGTCCAAAAAAAATCTGATGACGATCAAATCAAGGATTTGATTGAGTATACCCACGTTCTACGACACGAGAGATTACTGTGATACTGAAAAAATAAAAAACTATCGTCCACGAGCATTTGAAACCATTTTGCAATTGAATTTGGCCTTAAAATATGAAATTACTTTCCTGACCACCTATTATTTTTATCAATTAAAAAAATGATTTCAGAGTAATTGTAATATACTCGTATAATTTGAGTTTAATTTACTTTGAAAGAAAATATTTATGAAATACGAAAGAAACTACAAAGCTCCCTTATGAGCAATTAAAAATATTAGTTTTATCAACATAGCCTTATAGCTTATTGTTAATTTAGATCTGCAATATTTTGTGGTTTTTAGTCTTATATTTAATTGATATTTATTATATTTAAAATCATGTTGGTGGACTGTAGCAGGTACTGCCCACTACGAATTGTTCAACACAGGCAAAACAATTACGGGAGAGATCTACTCTATAAAGCTCGAGCGTATACCAACACTTCGATTGAATAATGAAAATAAAGTGTTTTTCTGACGACGAAAAACACGTTATTCTTCATTATCAATAACTCAAGGTCGTCCAGGAGGGGGTGAATCTTCAAGCGATTCATCACAAGAATATTTTTTTAAAACCACTTATGTAAGGGAACGTTCTAAGATCACTCCATATACCATACATATTATGCTATAATTCATAAAGCCAACATGATCGCATTACATTAGGTTTACATGACATTTTAAAAGTGTTTAAAATCCCAAGAAAAAACACATACCATAAAAAATACGGATTGACTGATGCATATCTGATGCTAAATTACATCGTTAAAAACTCGTGCTCTGCAACTCGCAAGATACAAATTGCACTTTCCAGATTTCACGCCGAACAGCAGCGTGAAGAAACCCTCCAGCACCACATCCTCGCTTGAACCGTCAAGTTCTATAAAAAACCAACAAAATCACCGCAATCCCCTAATCACTATCCTGGGGGCTTACGAGAGTAAATCCGAACTACTTTTCTGTTGTAAGCACAGACTTCCGAAGCATAATCTGTTGCTTGACTAGTCCACACACAGTATTAGCTGGGAAGACCAAGGTCTGAGTGAATGTAATGGAGTAACATACAAGTAGCCTGAACGAATGGATTTGTTCTTGCTAAATAATAAGTTGTAAGAATTGTTATCTAGTTATAAGTAGTATATAGGTGTTAAATAATTCTAAGAAATCATATATTAAGATTATAAAAATAAAAATAAAATGACAGGAAGGAAATTAAAATTAAATTAGTTCACAATAATAATATTATATATAAATAAGATTAGTTAAGATATAAATTTGTTTGTAGGTATAGCCTTTGGCAAATATTTGTACCATATATGATATTATATTACTTTGTTAAATAAAAAAAAAGATACAAGTTGCTGTAGCGAACTCGGCCGAATATCGCTGAATAATTTTGTTTACCTACCATTGAACCCACAAGAAATTATCAAAAACACACAAAATAATAAAATGCTACCAACATAGTTAAAAACTAATATGATAGATATATTTTTGCTGATAGTTTTCAAATCTCATAAGGGCTGTTCAGATTTTTTTTGCATTGCTTGTGTGTTTATCATATATGTGAATTTCGAGGGTGTAAGTCAACTGTCTCAGAACAGGTAATCAGGTTAGTGAGATAGCTGGTAAAATATGTTTATCTTAGACGTAGTATTATGAGTAAAATTATTAAAATAGAATTATGTTATCATTTGAAAAAAAATACACACGTATATATTTTTTTTAATGAATAGATATGACCGAAGTCATAGGTATCCTTATACCCTCGAACACTAGGCGAAAGAAGGGCCGTGTCGTTCGAGGGGAGTAGCACAGCACGGGGTTTGAACCGACGCCCTTCCACATGGAAGTCCAGTGCGTTACCGTGCGGCCATGCACCTCAATATTCAGAAAGTTTTCAGGTAAAAAAGGCTTAGAAGTTATAATTATTGTTGTGTTGACAACAAAGCCTTAAAAGAGATATTAATTTTACAAAATGTATATAGATTTCTTTTGTTATACTCATAATTCACCTTTTAATCTTTCACACATGTCTTGACCTTATATTTTGGGGTATTTACTTTTCAAACATTATTCGAAATTGTGAAAACACTGAGAGTGAGATGTTGAATGTCTTGATTGAACAACAAAGATGAATAATGGATTTAGATTGAAAAAAAACTAGAGTAAGTTATGAATGTTAACTGTAAGGAAATTCAAAATTCGTTTGAAATATTTAATAGCTAAGGGCATAAATTTGCTTTCGGATGAATTGAAGTCATACTGAACCAAAATGCTCAATCGAATTAAAGGCAAATCGCAATAGCAACGAAAATTAGTTATGGAATATCTATAAAATACTCATATATCGTTGGGTAAGGTTAGGTTAGATTCAGTTCAGTTCGATCCCACCACCACCCACGCTGTTATGGGGGACAAAATAAGTCCCCGTCTAGCGCGATCTATACTAGAAGATCGAAATTGTCTTTACTGTTTTTATGGGCGCGACGTCATGTAGTGACGAAGAAGAAACTGCCCAAAGAGACTCCCTCTCCGATGGCGACACACCTGAAAATTCTGGTAAGGTTTGGTTAGATAATTTATTACTGTAAATGATTCATATATACACATACATACTATCACGCCATCTCCCTGTCGGGGTAGGCAGAGACGAAAAAGCGCCAGATTTTCCTATCTCGACATACATCCTTTACTTCTTCCACATTCATACACTTCTCAAACAGATCCTACGACTTCTCTGACTTTTACATTTTCTTCTTTCAAAATATCACACACTTGATCCAATCATACATTTGATCAAATTATACACTTGATCCAATCGTACACTTGATCCAATCATACACTTCATCCAATCATACTTTACTTGATCTTCCTCTACTACGCCTTCTACTCATATTTGCACTTCTTATTAGTTTTCATTAATTTCTTTCATAAGTCCAAACCATCTTAGCACGCTGTTCTTCATATACATCAGCCTTAAGTTTACATTCCTTCCTCATAACATATCTACATACACACCATCAAATCATTTCTCTGTTGGGGTAGACAGAGAGGACAGAACACCAAACTTTCCTGTCACGACACATTTCCTTGGTCTATTTCATATTCATACATTTAAAACAGTTCCTCCTGTTTTTCGTAACCCTTTTGTTTCCATTTTTTAAATTATACTCACTTGGTTCAAAAATACTTTTAACTGTTGACTTCTATCACAACTCTCACTCCATCTTGCCAGTCTTTCGTCACCTGTCTGTTCAATATGTCTATACTACTTCATCGTATTATTTTTACCCTACTTTACACACCAGTTTTTAGTATATATTAATCCTTAAAAATACTTATCTCATTCCGTCTTAGTGTACGAATTCACTCAACTCTATTAATTAATCTTCCATGGCATTATTTTGGCAGTGAATTCACTAAAATTAAACTCATTACAAAGAAGAATTACATTTAACATTTTTTTCCAACATTATATAATTTAACTAATTTAATATTCTTTATCTACGTTTGAATTTGATTATTCTTCTTTACATATAAAATATTACATGGCATGAAAATGATTAAATACTATAAAGCTTCTGAACTAGTAATTTTCCTAAACAAAGATAAATATTGTAGATCCTTAAACACAAAACTAATTTACAATAAATTTGGTGAATCCATTGTTTCAGAGTGAAAATAATTTTGATCAGTGCTTGTTAACCTTTTTGAGCCGTGACCCAAATGAGTGTATTAATTTTGGTTTCGTAACTAAATTAAAGATACTCGGTTAATTTGGCGTGACTACGGAAGGATGTTTCAAGATTTATCAGATATGTATTCTACCATCCTTATTTACGTTTAAGAGAGAATCGATAAAATATTACATATATTGTTTTTTTTATAAAATAAATAAAACAATTTTTTTTTTATTTTGTATTTCCCACTGATTTATTTGAGTTCATTGCCGGTTTCAAAGATCTCCGACTTCCTCGCCAGGTGAAGATGAACTTAATTGTCTTAAATATATTATTTATAGTTAAGGCATTAACATTGTGGAGTTTTAAATTCATTTTTATTTGTTTTATCCAATACTGTTTATTCCACATAAAGTGGAATAAATAGTGTTTGATAAAAGAAATTACAATGTCTTAAATATATTTTTTTAATTGTAAGTTACAGGAGAGGGGGATGGGAGTAGTGGCCGATAAGCGGAGGGGAGCACGTAGGCGTCAAAAGGATGGTTTTTGAACAGGAAACATATTTAGTCGAGGACTATTATTGAAATTAAATTTTAAATAAAAAATAAGTCTTATATTTGTTTTATTAAAAAAATGGTCAACATGACACCACAAAGTGAAATAAATGTATTTTCTAAGATTCAAGAAATAAATATAACATAACTTAGAATATCCTTTTCAATTTTCCTTTCATTCCCTTTCTTATCACTAAATGAATTCATTTTCTTTAATTCTACTATTATTGATAAAGATGTCATTTATTCATTTTATTTTACTTAAATTTAAACGATTTTTTTTGTAATTTTTTGTAAAACCTGTCATGGATTAAAATAATTTAATGTTTCCAGGATGAGCTGGTATGTTGGAAGAAATTTCTGAATAGTATCTGTATAGTATAAGCTCGCCAGGTGTACCATGTTTAACAATGTAAAAAAAATATTGGAAATCATATAAATAAAAATTAATAAAATAATACATAGGAGTATATATAACAAACAAATAAATGTTATATTTTAGTGTTACAAACTATGTTTCTTTTGTTAACAATATTTTATCATATTGATGTGAACAGTGAATGAATGGTGAAAGCTAATCAAATATTGGTGTTAATAAAAAAGGCTGTATGTACCTTAGGTAATCTTCAAGCTGCTGCCTGTTTCACTATTTGATTTTTGTTATACATTTTTTTTAAAAACCCTGACTTGCACATATAATTTAATATCAATGTTTCATTAACAAACGTTGACTTTTAAATTTCCAATATAATCAAAATGCACTAAAAAATTGGTGATTTGGTTAAAATTACATGGTCACTTAGTATTTCGATGAGTTGCTCTTATTGGTTATTCATATTAACAAAATCTGCATGCAAGTAGTTATCTTTAAAATTAAATGGAATCCGTACCCAATTATATTTGATATTTCCTTCAGGGATATACCTAATAAATTCTACAAATTAATGTATTAGTTTTTCTAAATGTCGTTTGTTATTTCGCAAACTTGTGACATCTTACTATGCAAAGATATTAAAATATTGTTAGTGTTTAAAATATTTTGCAATTCAAATTGACGACCACGTCAATTTCGGGTCGCGACTCATATGTTAAGAAACTATGCTTTAAAGGACTACAAAAATATAATCTTTCCGAAATTTTTGAGAAAAATCTTACCTTGGATTTTTTTCTTAAGATATTTTGTGTTTTATTAGAAGCACAAGATTATATTTGTTCATTTGGTTTATATTGAGAATTTTATAAACTTAAACTGCAAATTGCTTTTTCTTTTCATTAAATTAAAATGCTAATTTTATGAACCATTTATGAAGCCGAATTATTAGTTTCCATGTTTCAAAAGGAAATTCTTCATTTTTAATAGAAATGAAATTCTTTGTTTTCTTTTATTAAAATAATAATTGAATTTAAGTAGAATTACTTGAAAAACCTCATACTCGTAGCTTTTAATGGAGTAATAATTTGGCGTTGCCTAGTTGAAAGGTCTCCATCTGGTGGTTTTGGTTTCGATTATTGATGTTACTAAAAACAAAAAGATTCTGGATTAAATAGTTCGTCATGTTTACATTACTGTTCCCGCGCTCCGTAAAAGTTTAGTAGATAAATTCCATCTCATACAAAGCGATGCCTTGTTTCCTCGATTAGCTTAAAACAGATAAAATATGAATTTGTTTCTTCTTTTACATGTTCAATTGTGATTATAATTAAGGAAGTAATCTCCCTCTGCTTTCTTTTCTGAGATTGAGTGGTAATTTAAAGATATTATCTCAAATCCAATTTCACAATCTAGCCTTAAGTAATACTTATAAAAATGCATTTAAAGTGATCAATTCATAGTTCAAAAGAAAAGAAAAATCGTTTCTGTGTATTTGAATATAAATTTATGCATGTGAATCCATATTTATTAAGATACGCTTAAGATAAAACTTCCATGGTACAATCTTTGATAGAAACCGGCAAACTATGTGAGATCAGAAAAATGGGTGCTTTGAGCTCAACAAAAAACGCCAATAAGATACTGAATGGAAAATTTGAAAATCGTGTTGAGGTATATTTAATATTTGATTATCAAGATTGTGTCACATCACACTTTTGTTGTACAAAATAACTAGACGAATTTCGTGTTAAACACAATACAACGATGCAAATTTTGTGTTAAAGAGTAAATTCTTCTTATCAACTGAAACAAATTAAAAGCTCCAAGAGCAGTAACAGAATGAGATCCATTGATTGAGGAACATCAATAATCATTCACTATACCAGAATAGAATATGAGCGTCTTACAATTAGACAATGAAAGTTGTCTATTGTTTTGCTTTTATTCATTTTTTAGTTAAATATAATTGATATTTGGTTAATCAAAACTTTTTTGGGCAATCGGTAATCTTTTGTTAATCCATTATAATTACCACAAATAAACGGCCATCAAACAAAAGCTTTATATTATCTCTTAAGTACTGAGCATTACGTCAAAATAACTACTAAATATTCAAATACTGAATTTGAGCACAGTGATTTAAATCCCAGTAAAGGATAGAGAAGTTAGCAATGGTGAAATTCATTCAGAAATTTGTTAAGACCATTTTGGTTGGTTATAGAACTATTCTAACAGAAGTGCAACTTGAAATAGAGACCAGGCAAGAAATGTACTTGTATATCTACAAAATTGCAGAGTGAAGTGTTTTAACTAGAGATATGTCGAGTTGTTTACTATGATTGAACCTTAAATAAAATCTGACATATTTTAGTTTGAAGCCAAAAAATATTATATTTTTTTAGGAAAGCACAATGATTTGTGATTTAAAATATCGCATTTCTTTTAAAATGTCTTATAGAGCAACAATATATGACAGAATAAATAATGAAGCGATAAAGGATTAATGTGAACTTAAGGCTGTCGTGTTAAGTGGGATGAAGAAGAAGTTTAAGAATATAGAACGAATTAATGAAGAAAGACAAATAAACAAATATACACTGTAAATGTGATAAGAAGGTAGAAGAAGACCATGAAAACTAGGATTAGATTAAGTGAATGATATTTTGAAAGAAGAAAATGTAAATCTCAGAGAAAGCGTAGATTTGGCATGATGGGGGCTTTTATATATACCGGAAACGAAAGATGTATGTTGAGATAGGAAAGTCTGATTTTTTATCCTCTCTGTCTACTCTGATAGGGTAATGAACGGCGTGATGTTTTGTATTTATTTAAATGTATGAAAGTCTTTATACATGGAAAATAATGACGATTTTTTTTACCAGCTTGGAATCTTAATACTTCTTAAGTTCAGGTAAGTTTTGTTCCACAATAATGAATAAGAGGATTCATACTATTAACGATTAAAAATTGTCGATTAAAATGATGGATACTTACAATTATTGGAGGTAAAAGAAAATCTAAAACCAAAATTAATATAACAAATAGTAAGCTATGTTACGACTGTTGGTATTTTGATTAGTTATATGTTTATAAACCGTCACTACGTTGAGTCTTGGAGAAGTTGTTTCCTTTTATTGAGAAAAAGTAATTTATTACTTTTCAATAAAATATTTATCGGGCATATGCGATTTTTTTTGCAAGAGTGATATTACTAAAAATACTAGAGCTTTAATCATATATACTTTATTTGGATTACTTATCAGATATCTGACATTTGAAGACATATATTATTACTGATTTCGGCTCTTCACGTCAATTTTGAACATTTTATTTAGTCAATGAAGATAATGAAGAATTTAAAAAATCCTCGTGTTGAAATTGAAAAGCAACAAAATAATTAGAAACTCGTCGAGTCCAATAAGGTATTTGAGAGAAAAACATTGCACAGACTTTGGTGTTATATACATTCTTCAAAAATATATCAAAATTTCCCATCATACGGAATATAGTTTTGTTCGCCATAACGTCAAACTTAAATCGAGTGTTTGTATTTTTCTTAAAAAAAATTCCAAAATACAGGAAATATATATATATATATATATATATATATATATATATATATATATATATATATATATATATATATATATATATAAATATATATATATATATATATATATATATATATATATATATATATATATATATATATATATATATATATATATATATATATATATATATATATATATATATATATATATATATATATATATATATATATATATATATATATATATATATAATATATATATATATATATATTATATTTGGGCATTAAAAAAGTACTAGAAAATGTGAAACGAAAAATGTTGAAAACTATTTATGGAAAAAAATAATTCTCCTTTGATCCGGCATATTTTCATGTGCGAGTATAGCCTTCAGGAATCTGTCTCTCTAACCGATTGCGGGCTTGGCATACTCGAGATACCTGAGCAGTTCACCAACACCCCTTTCCTTTCCTCATTTTCCCGTTGGTGATCCCATTTGTTTACTTAATTCTCAATAACTGGTTACCGACTCCCCAAATACACACCGTGCCTTGTTCTCATCATAGTATCTTACACAGTTCCCACGTCTTACAACCGTCGGCTTGTAAAACTAAGAAACTCAGTATATCGAAATTTCATAACAAAACAGCCGCGACAATGCACTTCTCTATCTAGCAGCATCGGTTATACTTTTCGTGGTAATCCAGAAACTAATTTAAGGTTCAGACCAGCTTACAGGATTTCGGAAGGGAAATAGAAGAGTACACAATGTGTGAAAAATATTAAATTGGTTAATAACGTGGAATGTTGAAACTCTTACAGAAGTGATGAGAAAATAAAGGAAATATTTAGCACGTTTACAAGAAATAAATTGTAAAACACAAACTTGGATTAATGTTAATATCTGGAGTGTGAAAAACAAAGAGTGCAAACTGTATTTCCAAGGGTATTACAATAAAACTACCATGACAATAAAACTACCATGACAATGGTTTAAACATTTCAGGGTCAATGATAGACTAATGATGATTAAGATAGTGATATGTAGCACTGTTTAGCATTGTTTATACTCATGTTCCACAAGCTGGATGTTATCAAGAAGCAAACACTAAATTCTGGTTAGACATGGGAGAACTTCTCCAAAGCCTACCAGATAATGAAATGCTACCAATTGAGGTAAATTTGATTTGACAGGCGAGAAAAACAAATTCTGTTTACAAACTAATGCCGGTTTTGGTTTTAGCTGGATAAACCATTTCGGGGAGGAACTTCGGGGCACAGTAGTTGCTATATTCCTGTTAACTTGGTTAATAATTACATGCTTTAAATATACATATAAGGTCCTTTCTGTGGAATCATTAACAATTGTATATTTATTTATTTATTAAAAAAAACATTCGGATTGAAAACAAAAGTTCATAATTGGTATAGCTGAAGGCAAAATATGAATTCCCAAAATATATACAGGACAGAAAGATAAAGTACAAAAGTCAAGAAACATATTGTTCAAACGAGGTTAAAACGCATTAGTTTTACCGAAAAAAAAACATAATTTCCTTGCTTATAAATAAGCAGAGAGGGAGACAATAAATTGGTGTTTGAAGCACAAAGCGAGACAAGATAAATATTATATGATGAATTTTAAAGACTAGTCCCGCAAAGAAGAGAAGAGGCTTAATCTATAAAAGCTTCAAATTTAGCCTCAATTATAAATGAAAAGCTAATGTGCCAATATGCAAATATGGAAGCAATATTAATCCATATAAGTTGAGAAAGAATTTCCAAGTCGTATAAATCCATTCGAACAGTCTGTACATCTGATCTCTCCATATAAAATAAAATATGCTGTCCCATTCCATTGGCCCAGATATACCACTAGAGCTGCGGAAGATGTTGAATATAAGTGGTTAGCAATTTTCTACAATACGACTATCAATGGAACACCAATAGCAGCCAAGTTTCGAACATGCAACCTGCTTCATTTTTATAATGCAAAGGAGAGATTAAAAATACGAAAATTAAATATGTGTTTAGCTTATTTTGGACACTTTTAAATCTTTGAGCAAGTCATAGACCTATTAAATCAAAATAGCAACCTGAACAGTAAAAATGGGAAGTCAACGACGGACGGTTATTATTGAAATTATCATTTGATTATACTAATCGAGAGATATTAAGAAGCAATATAAAACTTTTATACATTCGTCATCGACCTAGAGATGGCCTCCGATCACGTTTCACAGACATTAATCTGAGTTCTACCAAAATCACATGTCCTATAAAAACGTAAAAAGCATGTGTCGTATTATAACTTAAGAACATGGTTTAAGTATATCAGGAATCATAAAAAATGCAGAACTATTACGCTGTCTTCCTGTCGGGGCAAGCAGACTGAACAGAGCGTAAGGCTTTCCTTTCTCGACACACGCCTTTCATCTCTTCCACATCCATGCAACTTCAAAGACTTCTCAGACTTTCTACGATTCCTTCTTTAAAAATATAATTCACTTTATTCAACCATAATTTCCTTGGTGTACCTCCACCACGTCGTTCACTCATATTTGCACTATATTGGTTTTGTTAGTCTCCCTAGATTCATTCGTTCTACATGTCCAAACCATTTTTGAATGCTCTTCTTCATCTTACTCAATACACCAGCCTTAAGTTCACTTTAATCTGTAATTAGTTTATTCCGTATTGTCACAACTTGTCGCCCTGTGTCTTCTTCTGACTGCACGCATTTCTACAGCGCTTATTCGGCTCATTTCAGTCGTTTTCCTCGTTAACGTTTCACTCCCACATATCAAAGTTGGTACTAAAATATAAATGTACAGAAGGAGTTTGTACGATTATATTACTAGACTCTAGTAAATAAGAAAGAGAATGTTATATTACAATTTTAAAAGAGAATGTAAAACGCTTGATTCTATCCGGGGGTTAAGGGTTCGATTCCTGATCGTACTCGAAGAAATATTCAAAAAAGGAGTAAAAATATCGTCTGGTAACAATACTCAAACTTGACTTATACGAGAGTAGAATTACCAACACGTGCGATGACGAACTGCGAATTATGTGTGTACTTAAGTGGTTTCAAAGCTGTAACAATGTTGTCTGGCGGTCACGATTTTCGATATGACCAGATCATCAGATTAGAGATGCTGTACAGTATCATATCATTAAAAAACATATTATCGTTAAATAGTTAATCACTGTCACTATTTTCCAATACGGTGCTTGAAGTTCCAGTTCGATTTACGAGGTCTTGAAGTATGTTGGAGAAAAAATAAATAAGGAAAGTCTATAATAAAGAAACAAATAATGTTTTTTTCTTTTTTTTTCCTCTTAATCCACAATTGATTTTATTTTGAATATGCCAAATATATTTTTTATTGCTCAATGTAAATGGCAACATTTCAATTAAAATACTGTAATGATTATTGAAACTGATTATTCAATTTATAAAATTTCCTATTCATTTATGCATGAGTTCACAGAATCCAAAATTTATTCCGCCTTTACTCATAAAATTTAATAAATCTATTTATTTTAAGCGTATCAGATTTTAAATGGTATCAAAATTACAATATGAAATAATATGTTAAAATTAACATTGATAAAATATTCATTTTGAAAATTCTAATTCTTTTTTGCATACAGTAATTTGGTGGGTTTATTTCTGATTTCGATTTTTTTCATCAACTAGAAATACGTTGAACAAACGTTAAGTGAAAACCAGAATGGAACCCTTTAAATAAATAAGGATACCGTTACCGACAGGATACATTAGAAACTGAACGTGTATCATACCGTTGAAGCGGTACAACCCCAAGTCGAGCGGGTAAAGGAAGAGTAGATGATGATAACTTATTTGTTTGATGCACATATAACACGACCTCCGTGTCTTAGTTGTTAAGATATCTAGCTTCCAACTTAGGGGTTGCTTTCAACGTAGTTTAACGGTTAGCATTCATGCTAAGCAAGCGATCTTCTTAACTTCGATTATTGGCGGATTCACTTACAGACTGGTTTGTTCTTACACCATTTTATATCTGAATTAAAGTTTTTCCGTAGTTTATATGCTAGATTACCCGATGTCACTTATTTAAAACACATTGTTGTCTATCAATGTGCCTTATTATCAGTTGGCGATGGAAGCGCTGTTTAGGTGATACCAAATAATTTAAAAAATAAAAAATACAGTAAAGAATAAATTATGAATCGATTTCCTAGAGCAAATAATGCAAAATATTTTGCACAAACGTTAAACATAGATATTTTTAAAAAGTATTGCACAGACTAGAAGAAATTCATTGGCTACTTCTAGCTGTATCATGAATGAAAAATCTGAATATTCGACTGTGAGAGAGAAACCATACGAGAGAAGAAGTTAATGAGGGCTTTTATAAAATTGAATAGTTTATTTTAATATTGAAATAGCATCATATATGTCAGAATATCATTTCTGAAAAAAATATTTTGTAAGAAAACACTTATTTGCCTTTCAAGCCTGAAAAAACATACACTTTTTGAAAAAGAATTGAATTTCAGATGGAAAGGACACATTAGAGTCTCTATTGTAAAATATTGGGTTTATTGCTGAAAATACTCATAGGAGTATACTGTGGGAGTGGAAATCCATTTAATATATTCTCAGAAACAGTGGAAAGAAAAATGCTTTTGTGTTTTTACAAATAAAAAAATTGTATGTGATTTTTCTATTTGAATAATACTTAAACTGATCCAAATTAAATTTTGGTCAAAAGAAACTAATTTGCTAATAGAAAGTTGCTTATTCACAAATTTTAATATTTTATGGCTTTATTGGAGTTTGGTTAATTAAATAAATCCAATTTTTAACAAGAATCAGTTGAATTTATAAAGGATCTATATCCTTAGATCATTTACGTCAGCGAAGTAACTGAAAACCTAAAATATTAATATAAAACCCTTCGTTAAAATCATACAAAAAATCATTTAAATTACCTGTTGTTTTTTTGCAAATTATGTATATTTCTTGTAATGTATAAAATACATAAATAATTTTGCATTTAGTGTAAATAATACACATACAATCAAGTATATTTTTTTAAAACCTTAGCATTAATTCAGGTCTAAAGAGGTTAGAACAAAAAAAGACCAATTGAACATCGACTGTTCCATCATTGATACAATAAAATAAGTTTATAATTTGTAGAAACTAAAATATTTGTATTACCAAATTATAAATTCCATCATAGTTTTAATAGTTATATTTTCTTCACTAATTTAACTGGTATGTATCTGTTATCTGTTCTGAAGCCGCCATTGCTTAATACAGACATCTAAAATAAACATTTCCATAATTACCCAAAACTGAGGTTTCAAAGTATCTCCGGCGCACGTGCATGGTAAAGCACAGTTAAAGCTACAGCGGAACAAGAACTAAGAAGCATGCGAGGCCATTAATATCCTGGCCTGCATCTGGTCCTGAACACGGTTTATTTAACCTTTACGGAAATATTAAAATACCATCGGTTTTACTAGTGCTATGTACGAGATTGCTGTAAATTCAAATATAATAATAATAAAAATTTGTTCATTACATTTTTTTTCTGTTTAATTTTTACTGCATAAATGCAAATGAAGTTGTCGAGTTATTAAATTATTTTTTTTGTTAGAAAGACCAGAGAAAGATCAAGGATTTTTTTCATTTATTTTACATGATAAGGATATATTACATATACAAATAATATATGAAAAAAATGTAATTTTGAGCATACTGTCTCTATTTATATGGATCTCGATTTGTTGCCTGTTATCTATCGGTACTCCCTTGAACTAGGATTTTGCCTATGAATAGGAAAAAAATGGAATAAAAACAACAAGTGGAAATCAAAAGGAGCAATGTCTGGTGAACACGGCGGGTGGGGTAAAAATTCTCAATTGAGTGTTTCCAAATAGGTTTTGACCGGCGCCGCAACATGTGGACGAGCATTATCATGCAGGAGAATAATGTTGCCGTGTCTGGAGTAGTAGTGGGCGCGCTTTTCCTTGAGTGCTCGACTCAATCTCATCAATTGTCTTCGGTAGACAGCCCCAGCAATGGTTTCGTTCGGTTTGAGCAACTCATAATACACAACACCAAGCT
>OX463842.1:29763974-29801474 GCA_949825065.1 Odontocerum albicorne
ATATATATATTATATAATATCTTTGTCTTTGCATACGAATTATAGAGGAATCAATTTTATAATTAGTGTAGCAATTTAGAAAAGAGATTATGCTGTCTTGTAGATCTAGTGGGAATACGATATGAAATGCTTGCGAGTAAGTGAGGCGCATCGATCACCGAGTGAATGATTTTGTATAGTTATACTATATCGGATATATTTCTTCTGTCACAAAGTTTCGAGGGTTTCATTAAATTTAACAGGTTGGGATAATTTCTCTATCCATGTGGTATTCCTAGTTTAAAATTAATTAATCTTAGAAATTTGTTATGTATTTTTGTTCTGAGGTTTGTGCATGGGCGGCGTAATGAGAAGATCATGTTGATGAGTTGAAGTCTAGGCGGCTACATACCAAAAAGCAGTACAAAATTTTATATGTTCGAGAATCCCTAAAATGTTGGGCAGTTCTTAGTATAAATCCCAAAAATTTTAAACTCCCGTGTGATTTTGTTCATATAGTATGTTCTATAATGAAAGTTTTTCAACAAATATTATTCCTAGGTCTCTAATATTTAACGGAAAATAAGAATTTCGGTATTTCAAAGGAAACAATACATCGACTATTATGGATTCGCGTAAAACGAAATAGAAAGACAACGATGAAATAATGTTTTGGTAAATAGGAATGCTACACCTAAATATGTTTTTCACGGTATTCTCATAATAGAAAGAGAACCTCAAAGTTTTATTCAAAATTCTAAGAAAATTATTTTGTTCAAGGGTATCCATTGTAAAAGAAAATAATGAAGATATTATATAGTTGAGCCAACTGACATAAATTTGCTGATAAAATATTGTTGCGAATAAATTACAAGTGTTAGTAAAATTTTAATTGACTTTTAAATGATTTCTTAGAAGTTTATTAATTAAAAACTATTCAACAATTTAATTAAAACTTTATTGTACTGTATTAGATTTAAAGGATTATAGCCCAATAAATTGATAGAATTATTAAAGACTACATGCACAAAACCCACCGAGACTACTTATATGAAAATATTAATAGTTATACGAGAAGAGTAAATACGTTATCCAATAATACGATATAATTTTGTGTTTTGAAAATTTAAAATAAAATTATAAGAGGTAGAGACATCATATAAAAAGAAACCTTCAGGATTTACAATCACAGTTAGAGATGAAAATATAATATTTTTAACAAAAAACGCTCAATGTATTCACCAACGTTTCTTTAATACGGCCAAGTTTTTATGGTAATATCATGTTGATAAAACTAAATCTTGGAGAAAGATAAATGTTACAGGCAACGTGTGAAATGTAATTTTAACGTGTGAAATGTAGTCGTTTTCTTGTAGTTTGTAGATCGATACTACTACGAAATATTTTTAAATTTGTTTGTTTTTGCAATTACGTTTCGTAGTTTAACATGAAAACTTGGAGCAGTTTTGAGGTAAAATGAATACATAAATAAATAAATTACAAAATAAATATATTACACTTTCGTTGTATACAATATAATGACGATATTATCAAACAAACCAGATTTTTTTTCAATTAAATTCAGGAAAACTTTTTATAGCGCCATTTAGTGACCAAACTCTCCTCAAGAGCCATCGGGAATCGTACCCAGTAATACTAAACAAGTCACATCTGGCAGCTATGGCAGTGCCCAAAAAAATCATGTATAATATTTTATTTGTGTACAGTACAACCTTGTCATGATACTTTTATATACATTTTATATACATTTATATACATTTTACATTATATATACATTTATATACATTTTTATACATTTTACATTTATATACATTTTATTTTTTCATGATACCTTGTCAGGATACTTGTCATGTGGAAATCTCCTCTACCCAACCAGAAAAATGTTTATGAGACCTTAATTAAAATCCAGTCTGATCACAGAATGTACTCGTACATCATGTCATATGTACGAGTATATGTTATGTTCGATGTTTTGAGGCTATCTCGGGTTCTAGTAACCCCAACTCCACGGCGGGGACACCAGTTGAGGGATTGCTACTACTAAAATGGAATCCCACCCGTCGCTTCTTTTTCATAAATTGATCAATCAATTTTGTAACAAATGTTTTTTTGTATTTAGTTATAAAGAATAGTTTTGACTATTAATCAGTGTTTTTAACATATTAATAAACCGTGGCTGCTTTATCGCCCGCAAGGAACTCGATAAATCTGACGCCCATCTTATGCCATACACCGGTGTTACGTGTAGGAAATTGTAGTGCCCGGTTGGGATCTGACTTGGACGACCTGGACATAAGTGTTTTTTATAGATTGTGGGCTACAAAATATCTGACGTCTTCGCGGCTGACTTCGCCCTCCTATTGGGGGGGGGGGGTATATTTCGATTTGGAAGATGTTATGAGATAAGTCCAAATCGTTTGATAGCTTCCCTCTTATAAGTATTTTCTTTTCCATTGCCTAAAATTGTACCTATAATTTCTGGATTTATATTTACGTACTAAGTTGCTTTAAATAAATCCATTATTTTTTTATTTATGTCGTGTATGTGTTCGTTTTGGAACGTATAGCGCGATGATGTTGACGAATGGTTCAGAGTAAATTAAATATCCTTGTGAACCTTTGAGTGATCCCTACTACCGTTTCTTTTAAAATATTGCATCAAGTGCCAGTTATCTGTGTAAGAACCGAGTTGAAGTTTTCATCTGAAACATATTATTGTTGTTGAAGTGCTGCCTGCCGAGGTCTGTATTTATTATTTTCCCGCAATCCATTTCTCTCTCCGGATTTTTAAAGTAAAACTTTTTCAACATTTATGCGAGTTTCAACTTTCTTGTGAAAATATATTGTGATAATACATACAGCTCCTTTAAATATATCTCGGTCTTATTGTTATATTAGGGTGGATGAGAAATCTAAACATCCAACTGTGAGAGATAAACCATGGAAAGGAAGAAGAAGTGAGGTTTTAAAAAGTTACAGTCTGGTTTTAACTTATGGTCTCTAATATCTTTCTGGTTAGTTGGAAAAAAAATCGCATTGCAATAAACCCGATAGGTTGAACTGTGCACAACAAACATGTAATACAATACATATCGCTGTCTGCTTTAAGAGAGAGAGAGAGAGAGAGAGAGAGAGAGAAAGAATCAAAAATAAAATTTTAAAAAGTTAGCGAGAACTCAAGTAAAGAGTTATTGTCTTAACAGAAAAGAAGCGAGCAAATGTGTCTGCTCACCCAGTGAAAATAAAATATTTTCAAAATATCAATTCAACAAGTGAGCAAACATATTGTTCGCTGGTAAGGACAGTAAAACGCACCATTAGATGAACACCTGAACTTAACCCACGGTGTATTTATATTATATTTCACTATCATTGACGGAAAAGCAGACTTGTTGACGGACTATCATTGACGGAAAAGAACCCTTGTTAGTGAACAGATTTTTTACCAACCAGGTTACAAGGGGCGTCATGTATATCCTGAGCTTAACATCGGTTTATGATACAGATAAAATGTGAAGAAATGTCTTAATCTGGGTACTTCTAGTCTCCATGGGCACACATCTCCTTTACTTTAGACATTCTAAGCAGCAAAACAATACAATCTTGTTGAATGGCAACAAAACTCCCCTGTCTTGGACAAATATAATTTATCTGTTCAGACAAATGAAAATGGTTTTTTATGAAATATTGTCTGGTCGGGTTGTCTGCCGTAACAATGAATAATGAAGAGAAGTTGAGGCTTAATCAAATAAGGCTGAAGGCAAGATATAATAATTTTCAAATGAAATGGAAAATTATTAACTGAGTGGGTCGTATACACAAATATCATTATTTTATATTAATTTATTATGAAGTCGTTTGCAGCTACGATCTTCTCTAATCATAATTCGTACTCTAGTTTAATGACGTTAACATTGATCTACTGAAATTGTAATTAATTGGATTACAAGTATTACTAATACCAAGCTAGAGTTAAATAAAAACTATTTATTTATATACATACCATCGCGCCATTTCTCTCTCGGAGTAGGAAGAGAGGATATAGCGCGAGACTTTCCTATCTTGACAAACTAAACTAAGCCTTCATATACAACTATTACGATTTCTACGTGTACGTTAGCTTCTTTCAAAATATCGTTCCCTTGATCCAACCATACTTTCTTTGGTATTCATCTCTCACGTCTTCCACTTGCATCTGTACTATATATACTTGCTTCGTTAGTCTTTCTTCATTCATTCGTTCCACATGCCCAAACCATCTCAGAGAGCTCTTCTTTATCTTACTCAACATATCAGCCTTAAGCTAACATTCATCTCTTATCACTTCGTTCCGAATACTGTCATACAGTATCATCTCATGTATTGCATAAATACTTGGGATTTATTATTAACGGATAGTTCACAGATGATAATGATGTGGAAAGATGAATGAGAGGTTTAAGTATTATGTAAAACATGCCCGTTCGAAAATTCTACAGAAAATTCTACCTCTTCTGTGTGAGTATGAATATATGTGTATGCCGAATGCCCTTAAAATGACCTCCATATAATTATTCTGGGTGCAATAACGCTTACCGATTCACATTTGGTAATTTACAGCAGTTCAATTACCTGTTTGCAGAAGGCGGAATGCACGGGTTCAAGGCCAAAGGAAGTATAATCCGCGAGGTGATTTGGGATGCTTTTTTCCCAAGTACCGAAGCTGGGTGAAATATGATTAATTCCCCAGAACCTTCCCGTGAGACATTAATATGTATTGATCATTTCTTGATTAATTGTAAATATCAAATATAATTTAATTGAAACTGTTTAATTCACATTCGTGTGGATCAAACAGTGAACATGAATTTTCATATTGTTAACGCAAAATATCTAGAAATTTTATTCTTAATTTCCTTTTTTTCTTTTCAAACATTTTTATTTCTGTTAATTTTTTCATACGTACATATTAATTATGTTCAAGTACCGCTGGACTGTGTGTATGTATTCACTCTGTTCAAGCATCACTGAATTGCGTGTATATATTAATGTATGCTGTCTTATGTATGTATATGAATTTTATAAGTCTTCAATATACTTATCTTAAAATTTGGAAGAAAATATTATTATTATAAAAAATGCCTTGGGATGCTTAATAATCCATACATCTGGCCCAAGTTTCAGAGCTAGCGTTAACGTTGCCATTAATTAGTATTGTGAATATTAAGCTTTTTACTATAGCGTCCAGGCTCTAGACATTCCTTCAGACATCATTCCACCTGAATGTATTCTATTTTATTTGTAATTGACGCTTATGTTCTGTTTAAAAAAAAGTTCTCTGATGGTGACATTTTATTTCTAAGTCATTTTCCTTTACCTTTATAGTTAGACGTATTATAAATAGGTAGTCAAAAACAGGGCATGACAGTTAATATTGCAATAAAAAACATCATACCTCGTCTGGAATTTTTATTGTGTTAAAAGAATGAATAATATACAAGAAAATAATACAATAAAAACATAATATTGGAGGAAATACATGACAAGAGCCACTTGTCATGAAATGCCGAGTTGCAAACCTTTCCAAAACAAAAGTAAATTAAATAACGACCATCTTCCTTGAAGATAATATTGATATTTTACATTCCTCCCCAGCGCAGTCCAGTATCTAAGGATATTAAGAAAATACTGACTGTCGAAGAGCATCACTGGAAATATCAAACTCTCCTATCATAACATCAAGTGGAACGACCAATATGGGCCCCTTGTTATGGTTATGGGAAAACATATAAAGTTAGTTGCCAGAATTTCCAGCTTCCAATATAAAACATATTACTATTCTATTTATTTGCTAAAATATTTAAGATCTAGGAAATAGGAATATTGAATAAATTCTCTTAAATTTATCTGAATTCAAATTATAAAATGTTGTAAAGAAATCAACATTAAGATGAAAGATGACGTAGAGTTCAAAATACCTAATATTTATAGTACTCGTACTTTCCAAACCTTTAAAACTAAAACTAGAAATCATTCAGTAAGATATTTCCTCAAACTTTAAGTAGATAATACTATAATATTGAACATCCAACTACCTTGAGGAGAGTCCGTTATCTTCACTGTGCTACTGTATATAAACTGTATTTTTAATATTATTAGATAAAGCTTAAAATTTCAATTGAGATTTTAATATACGATATAAAAATGTAATAAAGATGACTTGAGCATCCATGTTTTGTGCTACTCGTATATTTATCAACTCAAGACCTTTTTATTTTTTTGAAATGTATCCAAGATAGCTCTTATGTGCCATTAAATAAATTCAGATGTGATGATGTCTAAAGCCAATGAAACTCAATATTCCACTGATGAATATTTTTAGTGGTCGTTTCTTCACGACTGGTGGTCACGATCTCTCCGGTCTTTCTGCCCAACTCTGTCCGTGTCGATTTTCCACTTTTCCATACTTCAGGTCTCTCAGAGTGCTGCCATCATATAGGACACTCCTGACTTGAGTGAGTCCGAATTAATGTGAACTTAAGTCTGATATACTAGTATTAAGTAAGATGAAGAGTGCTATGAGATGGTTTGGACATGTACAACGAGTGAATGGAGAGATACTATAATAATAAAACCAATATACTGTGCAGATGTGAGTGGAAAACATTGTAGAGAATCACCAGTGAAAGTATGATTGAATCAAGTGAATGCTGTTTGACAGAGTGAAAATGTCAGAGAAATCAAAGGGATTCTCTTGATAAGAAAGTCTGACGCTCTGCCCTACCCTGACATTGAAACGGCGTGATGGTACGAGTATATTTGTATGTGTTTTTACAGGAGAATTTAATATCCCTATATGTACATATGTTTCCTTACATTTCCATTCATTGTAAGATATTACAAGTTAAAAAAATCCGTTCAATGTATCCCTCATGGATAAGTCTCGTAATACGATTCGTGATAGCATTTTGGGGCATGGCGTAAAGAGAAATTACGCAATTATAAAAATAATGCACGGAAAACGTGAGAAAATTCAAGGCGTGTGATCACCTGAGCGCTGCGTGGAAAATTCCTAGGGAACACGTAGCTATTTAAAGGCTGAAAAACTTACCGTGTTTTTATATTTTTATTAGGTCACGAGCTAAATAACAATTTAGTGCCTTATTCTACGGAACCATTACGGGAATGTTAATTCTGAAGATGGGGTTATTTCCAAAAATAAACGACGCCATGAAGATATTTGAATTAATGGGATGAAGTAATAGCGAAGAAAAAAGTAAATAAAACGAAAAATATGAACCTTGACGAAGAAAACGTATGTCGAGAAAGTTTTTTTGGCTATTATGATGAGATTTTCTTTTTAAATTCCCTAATACGACATTATTCTCATGACTTGATTTTTAAGAGTAGACGAAACATTTGTTCTAATACTTAATAATTAAGTCAACTATATAAAGTTTTATAATAAATGTTCAATTAGTCTGACGAAGAACTCAGAAAAATGTCGGTTTAATGGATTTCACAAAGTAAATTTGTCATTATTACTATTATGGAGTCAAGTCAGAAACGTTTTAAATATATACCACATTTAATAGAAAAGGGTACCAACAGTATTAATGTGTAATACCAGTTTTATCAAATTGAAATGGCATTGATTTTTTCATTATCACCATCACGCTGTGTTCCTGTTGAAATAGGCGGAGATACGAGATCTCCATTTCAATATATATAGATAGACATCTTTCGCTTATGTTACTTTCATACACCTCCTTATGTAGACTCTTCGGTTATAAAGGTTTATCACTTTTCTCAATTCTAGGTGTTCTCAAAGTTCTCGTACTCGTACCTTCTAACATACTCGTATGGTACTACTCATATATTATATTTAGGTGTTCTCAAAGTTCTCGTACTCGTACCTTCTAACATAATCGTATGGTACTACTCATATATTATATTTAGGTGTTCTCAAAGTTCTCGTACTCGTACCTTCTAACATAATCGTATGGTACTACTCATATATTATATTTAGGTGTTCTCAAAGTTCTCGTACTCGTACCTTCTAACATACTCGTATGGTACTACTCATATATTATATTTAGGTGTTCTCAAAGTTCTCGTACTCGAACCTTCTAACATACTCGTATAGTACTACTCATATATTATATTTAGGTGTTCTCAAAGTTCTCGTACTCGTACCTTCTAACATACTCGTATGGTACTACTCATATATTATATTTAGGTGTTCTCAAAGTTCTCGTACTCGTACCTTCTGACATAATCGTATGGTACTACTCATATATTATATTTTTTAAAACTTTCTATTCTCAGTGTTATTTTCTTCATTTTAAGCATCACATCTTCTTACAATCAGCATCTTGCTTAATATCTTCATTCCTTTTTTGTCATCTATTATTTTTCACATATTTATCTTACTTTCATTACTTGTTGCGACATTGTATTGTATGAGATTGATTTCAATGAGTACATTGCTTAATTTTTGTATCATCGTTACCATTTGCCAAATCAGAAAAATAAATGTTTTTTTCTGTTTAAAAAATACTCTTTCGTTTTTTAATCCCATGTATCATGTGTTTTAAAATAAATTAGTTTTTGTTGCTCGTGTAAAATTCAGACACACAAACAAACGAGATTTCATTTTTGGGAAATAAAGCGTTTGCCCTGATTTAAGTATGCTTGTGTATCTTCTTTAATGGATTTAAACGAGTATTTTTATGGATAAAACATAAATTATATTAAATGCAGAGTTTAAGTCATAATTAATAATCAATATTTATCTTCTATTTTAGTACTTTATCAGACTTATTATTGGCTTCTAGAAATAGGTCTCCCTCTGTGACTGCCTTTCTTCTGTATTTTAGAATAAATGTTGCCATCCGTATTACGTATGAAAGATTTTTTTTATGGATAAAACATAATACATGTACATATTAAAAGCCGAGTTCGATTCAAATTCATTGCTCCAAGTGTCTTTTTTTGCTTCCATTACGTATCAGACTGTGATTGTAGACTCCGTCCGAATAGGTCTCCGTCAGTGATTTCCTTTCATCTGTATTCTGGGATAAAAGTTACTATACAATCTCGGCCATATCTCTCTTGTCGTCTGTCTATCTTTTTGGAGGTCTATACATCTCTTTGCGGTACACAGTCTCCAGCAGATAAGACATTTTTCTCCTGACGTGAAATACTCGTACACTTCATCCAGCTGTATTTGAGTTCTCTGGTCGATTTAATTGTGCTTTGATTTTTTTGGCACAATTCGAATTTAATTATTATTAATGTCAATCAATGCACAATGTTTTCATTAGCTCGGGCATGCTACATTTGTTTATGGTCTACATAAGCTATTTTGCATTAGGCCGAAGGCCGTGTTCTTATATTAAAAAAATCAAAATAAATATATTTTCTTCAAAATTAGCATGTTTTTTCATCTAATGCAATAAATAGTTCATTTGATTTTTCAAAGATTCGGCGCGCCACTGATTTATTGTTAGCGGGCCGCGTGAGTGACATGCTCCGCCTTAGTTTATGTTTAACGGTCAATTTTTGTGTTTGAATAACATAATAAATAATGTTTAGTATAAAAAATCCTCTTATATTATATATTTTTAAACCTTCTTGTATACAGTAGAACTCGGTGTATTTATTGAACTAACCAGAAAAGGTTTTAAGCAAGGGATAAGTGAAAACCAGACTGGAACCATATTCAAAAATTAGGAAAACAAGTGTCTTATCAATTTTTAAACTAACTGTATTAGACTAAGAGCAATTCATGTGACATTGAGTAGTTGTATTACACCAAAAGACACTGAAGAATTGAATGTTTGTGATAAATAATTGTGTTTCTCCATGACTGAATGACTTTTCTTTGAACATTGTGATAAATTGCTTTATTTAAACCGAAATCCTTGTGCGAATCAAATTAAAATAGTGAAGGACTTTCCATTAAACAGGCTTAAGAAAATATAATTTACTTAAAACGAACCAAAATATATTCATTAATTACACTAAATCAAGTCAGTCTCTAAGGTTAATTGAATTCAACCAAATTTAAGCAAATTTATTAATACTCGGAGATAAATTAATTTGTTTAAGAATTTAGCAGTAATGTTTCAAAAAGACGTTCCAATTTGCTGAGGAATGCCTACGAGTATCTTAAATATAACACGTCAAGATTATCCTTCAGAAAAGAGTGGTATTATCCGTCATCACCACCAAATACTGGAGTACTCGTAGGTGTCAGTTATCAAAGATGTCTTTATTATTGTATTTTCTCTCAAGTATTTTGAAATTAACCCGAAGGCAAAAGTACGATATATGATACACACAAGACTTTTCTATTTTTGTAATTATTTTTTACTTGAATTTTAATATTATATTTTTAATTTTCTCAGGTGATGGAAGAGTTAAGAGGGATATTGAACGACGTGTAGCGATATGAACCAGACATTATCAAAATCTGCTAAAGTGACTGTCCACAATAGTATTTTGGTGCCAACTTTGATGTATGGGAGCGAAACGTAGACGTGGAAAAGGCTGAAATGAGCCAAATACATGCTGTAGAAATGCGTGTATTGAAAATAATACATTGTTACACTTGTACCTATATTTACGAAATTAAGAGAGAGCGTTGCCTCCATGCAACAATAAAGCAATAGTTTAAACACTTCTGACACTGATTTACTCTCAATAAAACTTACCCGGTTCTCAGCGGCAAATGAAGAAATGACAGAACAAGTACTCTTTCGTCTCAGATTGCGCTGGGCTCAATAATAATTTGTACCAGGCCTCCAAGATATTATCTCCGGGACAAGGGGAACAACAAAGGAAAGACATAAAATTGTGATAATACTTAGTTTAATCCAATGAGATTTTAATAAAATAAAAAAAAAACTCCGCAATAATGCCGAGAAAAATTTATATATATTACCAAAAATACCAGAGTAGGCAGACTAATAATTTGGGCTTGCATTAAAGACCGATTCCCGCTCAATATTCAGCACAAACATAAAGGCTATGAGGTAAGGAGAAATCCACAATGATAGGTTACAATAAAAAGAGATCACTCACCCCACAATACCATGAATATCGATAAGGAACGATACGCGTAATGTCTATACTCTCGGAACTGCGGAGGAACCAGAAGATTCTCCCCGAAAACGAAACCGGAACGATGCCTCTGATGATGATGATACCGCAAGCGTCCTTTGAAGCTTCTCGCTGCGCCGATACAAAATTCCTCCCTGGCGTTCGGCCTGGGAGAACGATTTCCGACCCGCAGTTATTTAAAGAACCGCTTTTCTTAGTTTCTCGAAACTTTACTTGCTTCACGCCCGATGGAGCCAATAATAATCCAAGATTATTTCTTTGGAAATACTATTCCGCAGATAAATCCCCGCGTCAAGTCTGGATGGAAGTGCGAGCAGAACTTTCACAACAAAACTAATTATTAATTCGTATTTCCCAACAGGAGATTATAACTCGGAACACAAGGTAACTGACCGATAACTTGAACGAATTATTTAATTATTAATTCGTATTCCCCCGACCGGGAGCTGTCTTAATAACAGGACTAGTAGTCGTGACGGTACCGCTCGTAATGAAGCACCGACCTTCAAGCCGCCTCACCTGTCCATCCGCACGTGATGCCCTTTCGCCCGTCGATCATATTTGTAAGCGATGTCCTGATTCGTCAAATCTTTGGTCGGGCCGTAATTTGACCAATCAAGCTCTTGCATTTGATTATTTATTATAAGTGACGCAATTGCTCGGTGCTAGATGAAATTCTTTAAACCGCCCGTTTTGGAATAGAATCTTCCAGAAACAATGGATGATTGCATCATTCCCTGTCCTAATTACAACTGCGTCACGCTCGGACTCGATTTTTATGCGTCATTATTTACCCGTCAAAATCAGAACAAAGGGAAGTCCGTTTTAATTCCGCTCGTATCAATCAATTTCGCGCGTTATTTTCCCTTTTGGATAAATCCCAAACTTCTCACCCGTCTTTTATAAAAAAATAAATATACTCCTAACACTCCATCTTATGTTATGAAAGAAAACAAAAAAAAACAAAAAAAAAAAAATTATCATTCCCAGAGTATAGACACATCAGCTGTAGGCAATTATAAGGAGCAAGGGGTGTATGTCCCCCCTACTGGATACGGTCTCGTGGCCGATTTACCGGTTGTCAGCATTTGCCTGTAGGACACCCCTAATTGGTGTAAGGGAACCTAGCCGCAAGGAAACCACGGAAACCTTACGATGACAACACACTACTGAATCCACTATAGCCCATAACCTTATACTAAGGAGCACGGAACAATCCTCCGGTAACTCCTTACAATAGTACAGAAGATTTTCTTTCCAATACTGGTTTAACCACAGGGCAACCAGTACTGAAACAATTGCATAATACAGGGAGTGCAATTCCTAAAATAATTTTAATAAACAAAACAAATAAAACAAAAAAACAAAGACAATAGATTATAGACAAATTCACCTAGGGCATGGTCACCGTATACTTCAAAGGTGATCAGATATAAACAAAAGAATTTCAAATAAAATTAAAATAACACCAAGTATTATGGACGGTCACCCTATATCACTAAAGGTAGGCCGTCCCTAAGAACAAGGAGATAATGATTTTACATAAGCACGGCTTGTGATACATCAACGGGTAGGTCAGAAACAAAACCAAAAGGAATCCACATAAAAAAAAATAAAAAAAACAAAATTATATTATACATGGTCATCCTATATCACAAAAAGGTAAGCCGTCAATAATAACAAGGAGATAATGATTTTTACATAAAGCCCGGCTGGTGATACATCAAAGTACAGAGCAGAAACAACAAAAAGGAATCCACATTAAATAAAAAAACACAAAATTATATTATACATGGTCACCCTATATCACAAAAGGTAGACCGTCAATAATAACAAGGAGATAATGACTTTACCTAAAGCCCGGCTGGTGATACATCAAAGTACAGAGCAGAAACAACAAAAGGAAAAAAAACAAAAAAAACAAAATGATATTAAACATGGTCACCCTATATCACAAATAGGTAGACCGTTAATAGATAATTAACCCACCCCTCCTCTCAGGGCATCATGCTGAGAAAAGGTTTACAACCAAATTAGTTAATCTCCATTCATCCTCTCACTAAACACTGTAGCCTGTTTCGCGGCTGACCTTAAAGATACACTGGACACTTACTTAATTATACACTTACAGGATTTATACGGGTGACTCTACTCCTCCATTGCCAACCTCTCCCCCTCACTGTGAACAGAGATCAATCAATACAAGCCCAAATCCAGCCCTTACGGTAAGGACTGCACTACACATTTCTACAATCACAACTGCCCACCCATCTGGCATAATAAGTGGTAATTATTACGCAAGCCAATGTAGTCAGATAAGGACCGAAAATTCTTTCGAGACGGAATTTTAAAAAGACACCTTCTAAACTATTAGGAAATCTAACATAGCTAGAACGAAGCAGAACCGGCTGTTCAACGACTGTCCTACCACAAGGCTCACACCTAACCCTCTCCCTGCAATTTTAATCCATTCCTATTCTCTCTCTGAAAAGAATAAACAATGTTATTGAAACACTCGCGGTTAGGCCCGATCTTCAGCAAGACACGTCCCCCGGCCCCCAGACCGGAACCAAGAATCACGCGAATCCGCATATGACGCCTGAGGATAACCAAGATCTGAGGGTCAGAACACGCGGTTGCACCAATCGAACCCTTCCAAGCCAGAAGCGCGTGCCCACCAGAACATGCTGGAGCGGCAACTCTGCTAATGCGGGTTCATGACGCCCGTGGTGGAGACAATTCAATACATCGCTGATGCACCGAACGGCCCTCACCAAAATATTAACCGGTCGAGAGGCTAGCCTCTCTCAACCCGAACGCTTAGAGGCAGTTCAGGGCCTCTGCATGCTACCTTGAGCACGAGAAGGACGATGGTTACAAAAAAAACATAATACAGACAAGATACTGGATGAGTTCCGGCCATCCGTAAGCCTCATGCTGGATGTATTAGGCCATCCGTAAACCTTAAAACGAATGATTTTAAACACAACATTTAATACAAAACAAATTAATGATACAGACAAAATACTGGATGTGTTCCGGCCATCCGTAAACCTCATGCTGGATGTATTATAGGCCGTCCGTAAGCCTTTTACTGGATGTATTATAGGCCGTCCGTAAGCCTTGAAGAAAAATAATTTAATCACAATTATTAGGGAAGAAAAGAAAAAGGAAACAAAAGGAAATAAACACAAAAACTCAAACACATGATATTAATACGCTATGCAGTAAACAGGAATGGAAAAAAAAACAAAACTCCGAACAGATCTACTTCCTTCTGCAAGACGACAAACTCTTCGATGAGGGGTGGTTCACAGTTAACCACCCGACAAGAAAACCCATAGTACGTAAGGAATTACAGAAAGGAACAATACTACTTTTAAACAGAGAATGTGAGCCAACCTACAAGGCAACAGAGCTAAACTTCTCAATATAGTGCTATAACAAAACAGAACAGTAAATCCCAGGTTCTCATCCAGCGATGCCATTCCTCTCTATAAGGCAATAATCCCATGAACTGGTTACACCAGTATTAACCATCCGTACCACCGATACAGGATACTACTATTCTTCATAAAAAAAAATACTAGGAGCAACTTTAATTTCCTTAAACCCTCGGGTCCAACAGCCCAAGCCAATAACTCAGATATGCAATCACCGAACTAATAACAATTTTCTAACTCCTTGAGAATCCTTGTAGCGAGGTGACTTCATCTAATACTTACATCTTCACGAGCGAGTATCCTATTAATATTTTCTAATGTTCCAAGCAATTATTTGCAACGGATGTCTAACTAGAATAAGGTTCAACCCTCAGAACTTCCAACACTGAAGGAAGCCCATCCCTTAGTACACAAGAAATTTTTTTTTGTACACTCTACTCGAGGCTCACAGCATTCCGTCACTCATGGTCCAGGCCCAGGCTCTGAGCGCCAGATACTCTTTAAAAGTAATAACCACACTAATCACGGGGAAGAGTACCAAACCCGTACATAGAACATATGGACATGACTCCATACGAGATTGCCTCACGACTAGCTCACTGTTTAATCACCCTAGCGGAATTATGAACTCTCACTGGTGATGTTATTTATAAACAAAAAAAAAACTCTACTGCCATTCATCAAAGAATCCGACAGTGCATACTTTCAAGGTATGATTTAAACACTAACAAGAATATAACGAAAATTTAATTTAAGAACCTGTACTTTCCCGACCATGAATGACTCCCAATTAGGCACCGATGAGCCTATCACTACTCCATATGCTATTAACCTTCTTATACTCCACCGGGTCACTAAATAGTGGACACCGGACTGGATCTAACCTATGCGTGCGCATCCCTTCTCGTGCGACGACGGCTTACTGCCTACTGCATGCGACGGCGGATCGAGACCACGGGTGCTTGGTATATCATTTGCAACGATGGGTCAAGACAACGTGAGACAACGTGATTCAACTACCTACACCATGCCAAACGATCTATCACCGTATATGAAACGGAACTAATTCTCGATGGCTACTACTCTCAATGGTAAAAGAAATTCAACTGCGAAGAGAACGGAACCAAATATACGTTCCGCGTCTCACGGCCTGCCGGAACAATTGGTCAGGACAAACGTGAGATTACGAAATGCTCATTAGCTACTGCGTCCACTGACGCACTCGAATCGAGCCAAGGCCTAACGGCAAATCTTGAATACTATCGTGCTGGAAGGGCCGCTTGTCCCCTGAACCTGTAGTCTCAACCTAACCCCTTACAAGAAAAAGATACTCTCCCGGTCGCTGTGTAATGCGACAAATCCGGTAACCCTGACGTACTTAATACATTAAGGAATACAATGTTAAAGAGGATTGAATCGCAATTGCAACGGAATTGAAAAAAGTATTCCGCGACTCGCGGACGGACGGTATCAAATTGTTCGCACGACGCGAGATGACGAACTGCTGAATAGATTATTCCTTGGTAAGGAGATACTAGTATGTCGGAAACGGAAGCGATAATTATATAACACGTCTCCCGCGGCCTGACGGTATTTGTCAGGGCAACGCGAGAGGACGTATTTCACACCATTAAGGTATACAAAGTTAAAGAGGATTGAATCGCGACTGCCACGAAATTGAAAAAGTAATCAGCGCCTCGCGGTCTGACGGTATCAGTTTGTCAGTACGACGCGAGACGACGAACTGCAAAAGAGATTAATTTGTGGCGAAGGTGGTTATATCATTACGGAAACAAAGCTGATCGCAATGGCAACGGAATTGAAAAAGTTAGCTGCGCCCCGCGGTCCGACGGTATCAGGTTGTCAGTACGACGCGAGACGACGAACAGCAAAAGAGATTAATCTGTGGCGAAGGTGGTTATATCATTACGGAAACAAAGCTAATCGCAATGGCAACGGAATTGGAAAAGTAATCTGCGCCTCGCGGTCTGACGGTATCGGTTTGTCAGTACGACGCGAGACGACGAACAGCAAAAGAGAATAATTTGTGACGAAGGCGGTTATATCATTACGGAAACAAAGCCAATCGCAATGGCAACAGAATTGAAAAAGTAATCTGCGCCTCGCGGTCTGACGGTATCAATTTGTCAGTACGACGCGAGACGACGAACTGCTGATCAGCTACTGCGTCCACTGACGCACTCAAATCGAGCCAAGCCGAAAACGGCAAATCTTGAATACTACAACGTAGGTAGGGCCGCTCTTCCCCTGAACTCGTAATCTCAATCAAGCCTTTTACAAAAAAGGAAAACTCTCCCGGTCGCTGAGTAATGCGACAAATCCGGTAACTCCGACGTACTTAATACGGGTTGGTGCCCACCCGGTCTTTTGGAAACTTAACATCTGGAGGTGGCCCAGACATATCGGGTAATATGACCAACGGACGCGCTGGGCTGGCTCTAGCCCTATGAAGATCGTCAGCCGTCCGTACAGGTTTCTTTCGGTTACGCGGCTGCCCGGGGCAATTGCGCGCCTGATGATTTGGAAGATTGCACCGAAAACACCTTCGTTCAAACGAATCTCGAGTATTCGAGGTACGAGAGACTGGTGCCAAACGAGCATCTGTTCTCGAGACGAAGGGAGCAGGACGAGGAAACCTTCCCTTATTCCTATTCATCAGCTCTAAGGCCGAACACCGCCTTTCCAACTCCTCTATACGCGACAAAAATTCTCTTACGTAACCTCCTCCGGTACAAGCCTCTCCTGGCAAAACAGAAGAATTTAAACTCTCAGGTAGAGACGAACGTGGAACACCCGAACTCGCCACTCTATCTCCAGCATATGGAGATGAACTTGCCAATGGCACTGGTGCTAGGGCTTCTGAAGCAGTAACCCCAGGATCCGTTGTCTCCAGAAACTGCGGAGCTCTCATAAGATTCCGGTAAGGCACGCACCTAACTGGTAAGGCGACCGCCTCCGATGACGATGATACAATACACTTGTTAAACAAAGAGGCCTGAAGCCGCAACTCGTAAAAATTATTACTAGGAACTAATCCCCTTTCAATTAATTCCCCGATTAGCCTTTCCTTCGTGGCCTTCATTATATTAACTATAGGATCCATTGCGCTATCCATTCTCAATCCTATTCGTAACAGTAGGTATCAAAATTTATACCCAACGAAATCTTACTTCACCTTGTTAAACAATGCTTTAACTACACCGTTTAACCGGAACAAGAATCTAACTAAAACGTAACTTTAATTTAACACAAACCCCCCCTTAATTGAAATGTTCCGAAATTAAGAACTAGCAATTATAACCAATATGTATTATTATCAAATTTCCTAAAACACGCTTCCACCACACCGCTTGCTACGAATCTACAACTTAAATCTCAAAGTAATTCAATTCAATACTATTCACTCTCTTATATTACAAAGATTTGTTCCGAAAACAATTGAGTATAAGCACCAAGTGATTTTATCTAAAAGTAGTAACACTATTTCCCTTTACCGCATCAACAGCGACGCAAACCGAACTACTGTAAGTTATACGCACTCTCCTCTTGCCTATCCCCGCGCAAGCTATAAGGCGAGATTGGTTTCAAACAAATGGTCTTGAAATTCCAAAAACACTGGAATACTTCACGAACGTAACCACTAATCACTTCTCTATTCACAATTAACTAGGCACTCTTTTATTTATTCAGTCACTTATTTCGTTTGAATTAAACTATCGCTTAATGCGTATCTAAACATTTTACGCGGCAAAACTATACTCCTGATTATTCGCAACCACCTTAACCACAGACGCTTCTCGAACAACAAAATGGAGACCTAAGCTTGTCTTACGAATTTCGCGCTAAATTTTCTGAAAAAGGAACAAATTATATTTTTTTATACACTTTATAACCCCGTCACTCAGTCAAATACCCTGGAAGCCAGCATTTTTCTAAAATGGCCCCACGTACGGGCGACATTGTTACACTTGTACCTATATTTACGAAATTAAGAGAGAGCGTTGCCTCCATGCAACAATAAAGCAATAGTTTAAACACTTCTGACACTGATTTACTCTCAATAAAACTTACCCGGTTCTCAGCGGCAAATGAAGAAATGACAGAACAAGTACTCTTTCGTCTCAGATTGCGCTGGGCTCAATAATAATTTGTACCAGGCCTCCAAGATATTATCTCCGGGACAAGGGGAACAACAAAGGAAAGACATAAAATTGTGATAATACTTAGTTTAATCCAATGAGATTTTAATAAAATAAAAAAAAAACTCCGCAATAATGCCGAGAAAAATTTATATATATTACCAAAAATACCAGAGTAGGCAGACTAATAATTTGGGCTTGCATTAAAGACCGATTCCCGCTCAATATTCAGCACAAACATAAAGGCTATGAGGTAAGGAGAAATCCACAATGATAGGTTACAATAAAAAGAGATCACTCACCCCACAATACCATGAATATCGATAAGGAACGATACGCGTAATGTCTATACTCTCGGAACTGCGGAGGAACCAGAAGATTCTCCCCGAAAACGAAACCGGAACGATGCCTCTGATGATGATGATACCGCAAGCGTCCTTTGAAGCTTCTCGCTGCGCCGATACAAAATTCCTCCCTGGCGTTCGGCCTGGGAGAACGATTTCCGACCCGCAGTTATTTAAAGAACCGCTTTTCTTAGTTTCTCGAAACTTTACTTGCTTCACGCCCGATGGAGCCAATAATAATCCAAGATTATTTCTTTGGAAATACTATTCCGCAGATAAATCCCCGCGTCAAGTCTGGATGGAAGTGCGAGCAGAACTTTCACAACAAAACTAATTATTAATTCGTATTTCCCAACAGGAGATTATAACTCGGAACACAAGGTAACTGACCGATAACTTGAACGAATTATTTAATTATTAATTCGTATTCCCCCGACCGGGAGCTGTCTTAATAACAGGACTAGTAGTCGTGACGGTACCGCTCGTAATGAAGCACCGACCTTCAAGCCGCCTCACCTGTCCATCCGCACGTGATGCCCTTTCGCCCGTCGATCATATTTGTAAGCGATGTCCTGATTCGTCAAATCTTTGGTCGGGCCGTAATTTGACCAATCAAGCTCTTGCATTTGATTATTTATTATAAGTGACGCAATTGCTCGGTGCTAGATGAAATTCTTTAAACCGCCCGTTTTGGAATAGAATCTTCCAGAAACAATGGATGATTGCATCATTCCCTGTCCTAATTACAACTGCGTCACGCTCGGACTCGATTTTTATGCGTCATTATTTACCCGTCAAAATCAGAACAAAGGGAAGTCCGTTTTAATTCCGCTCGTATCAATCAATTTCGCGCGTTATTTTCCCTTTTGGATAAATCCCAAACTTCTCACCCGTCTTTTATAAAAAAATAAATATACTCCTAACAACATGAAGGGAGAATGTGTGACAGAATACAAAATGAAGTGATAAGGGATGAATGTGAATTTAGGGCTGATGTGTTAAATAAGATGAAGAAGAGCACGCTGAGATGGATTGGGCATGTGGAACAAATGAATGAAAAGATACTCATAAAACAGGTATATAGTGCAAATGTGAGTGGAAGGTGTGTGAGAAGAAGACCAAGGAAGATATGGTTGAATCAAGTAAATGGTATTCTGAAAGAAGGAAACGTAGAAAGTCAGAGAAATCGTAGAAGTTGTATGAGAAGATGTATGAATGTAGAAGAGGTTAAGTAGTGTGTTAGTGTGTTAAGAAGAGGTTAAGTTAAGTAGTGTGTTAAGAAGAGGTTAAATAGGAGTCTGGCGCTATATTCTTTCTGCCTACCCCGACAGGGAAATGGCATGATGGTATGTATGTATGTATATATGTATTGTTTACAACTTACGTGATAATATTGATTTTTTTTCAAACAAATCATTTAAATTTTTTAATAAATAAAATATAATTTTCGACATTCGTGGTGGCCTAGTTGATAAAAACTTATCTTCCGATTCGGAAGTCGTGTCAGGGCCCATTTATTTTAAAAGTGTATCAGTCTGATTTTCCATTCGGGTCATTTTTACACCATGTTGGTCACTTGTAAGGGATTCACACATAACAATCAATCCCCTAGGTTATACTGTATACAACGAAAGTATAATACGATGTTCTATAATACATTTTTTATGTATCATACTTTCAAAAATCACTGCTTCTCTGTTGGCGATTATGAAGGTCAGAAGACAACTTATCTATCGCCTATCAGTTGATCTAATCTCATACCGCCTGTATTTAATCAATATGTCAGATACAATTCATATTTCTTAGGTTTTAAATAAAAACAAGTTGTGATATTTCGATGTTTTTTTTAAACACAGCGATTTTTAGAAATCAATGATTGCCTTAATAATTACTTGACATCCAAACTGAAACGGTTTCAAACTGTAACAAGTGGGAAATGGCAGATGTACATAGATGTTGCATGAGTTTAGATCTAGAGAACAACCCGTTGAGTACGATAATTCGCGATGAATGTTTGACGAGGCTCGTATGTAACGGTTTTGCGAAACCACAAGAGAAACCTTCATTTAATGATTGACTAGCCAGGAGTCTTGTAATAAGAGGAAGTGGGATGGGTTAGTTTGAAAAATAGTAGAATTTATTAGATAAACTAGAAACAAAAGAATGGGATTGGCTAGTTGGAACATTAATATAATTGATTAGATTGCTTGGGATGAGCTAGTTTTATAATTTAAATGTGTCATGTATTAAGTATATTTAATATTCCAATCAGTACAGTGATAATTTATATGACCTAGTTGGCAAGACATTTTATTTCTATCCGAGTTTCAAAAAAAATAAAACAAAACAGCTCATACATGGTAAAATTTTGGGCTCTTTTGTTTTATTATTTTTGAAACTGGTTTGGTAATAATACTTGATAGATTAGATTTCATCGGTTGATTATATACAAAAATATATGAAATTAAAGCTTGCTCTAAAAACTTAACTGAATAATTGATAGAACGTGGTATTTTTCGATCGTCTTATTGACTCAATGCTGTTTGTTTTGAATATTTGCATTAAAAGAAACAAAACAATTCGCAAGTTGAAATAAACGTATATTTTCGATTTTGCGTAATACGAAAATATTTCAATTTGTTGACCTTTCCTATGAAGAAATGTTCGAATGGTATTTAATTATTTTTAAAGCACATCTCTTCAGGTGAAGATATTTTATTGTGTATTTCAAATGGAAAGCAGATGTTTTCAGTTCCCAACCATTTTAATATTTCAGCGGACTAATTTATGAATGAATTTAGAAAGGTTTCGCTGTCTCGAGCAGGTAAATATTTTATCACAATTAAGATGTTAAAAGAATCCTGGTTGAAATTTCTTTCTCCCTGAATTTTTTTTTCGCCAAAGTGAAAGAGCAAATTTTATGAGGTAAAAGTTCAAATAATCCATTGATAAAGGTAGGAAAATTTAACGAAAATTTAAAAAAAATTATCTAAAAGATATGTCACTATTACATTTTATTATTTTATTGATATTTAGTTACATCCATTAGATCTAGGCTTTATGACCATATCACATTGTACAAGAAAATTAATTAAAAGCATGATCGACATTTGAACGTCTATTTTTTGTTTAAAATCGTTAACTTGACCGAAAGCGTTCATCATAGTTCCGATCACGGACTTACGATACGCTTCAATGGAGAATACTTAACGTTCTTTCTTCTCCATGTAATCCATTAATATCCATGTTCTAAGACTAGCTACCAAATATCGTAAAAAATATTCATTGTTGTATTTAAAAATGTGACTTACGAAAAAATCACATCTTTCCGACAAAATATTGTGTTTTTAATTATAAATAAATAAGTTACCCTCCTTTTCCTCCCTTTGTGACAATTTGAAATTATTGGTTATGATTTATTTTTCATTTATTTCTTTCCTACGTTTTTTTTTGTTTTTTTAGTTTTTATTTTCTTTACTATTTCTGATTAAAGAAAAAAACTTTGTGACCAAGCTATGTATGTAACTATAGTCAAATATACGTCACTCTTGTGTGGTTAATTTGAAGAGCTTGTCATGTTGCAATAAACTCTTAGATGTTATTTAGCGCAGTAAATAACGTGTCACATATAGAAAAAATTTTAAGAATATTTTAATTTCATAAATAATGTTACTGCATTATTACTGTCCTCAAATAATTATTTTCATAAAAGTTGTTTTCATTAAATGCGTACATTTTTCAACTTATAATAAAGTTTTTTATTATTTGCAATAATAAAAATATTTCGTTCAATTTTTAAGAACCTGAGAAAAAGCATAGTAACATACTGTGCAAGCTCTTCTAATTTATATCCAATCATAAAAGAAAATGACAATCTAAAAATAAATAGTGAGAAGCTTGTTTCTATAGTAAACCTACACAAAACTAAACATTTAGTTTTAGATTCTCATTAATTTTCTTATTTTAGTGGTCAAAATAACTTCAAGAGTGGTTTCGTTGCTATAATATAGCATACCTTAAAATGTGTCAACTTAAGAGACTTGAAATATTGCGTAGAAAACGAATCTACAAGTACATATAAAAACAGTGAAGAAATTATATTATCCTTTATCTTATTTATTATCATTAATATTCTGAATGCACACAAAAATCTCTCTTGGCGTTCAACGAACCCCCAAAAAAATGGGCGATAAGATTCGTTAACAGGAGCACAGAAGTCACGTGGAGATTATTAAGTGGTCCATTTGGACAGGGACGGTTCACGATATATCAGATATTTAATATTTTTTTTTGTTTAATATTTTCAAGCATCAATCAATCTATCGAAATTATTTTCCGTCGCTAACTTTCCACAATCAGCATATGTTTCAACTTTAATTAATGTTTCTATCTGTTGTTTTCCACCTTTTTTTTTAAATTTTACACGTTTTGTATATTAAACAATCTGGCGAGGTTATTACTTAAGTAGATATTAAGTGCTAAGTGAAAGACAATATACATTATAAATATAGACATTCCCAAAGAAAAATAATATAAAAATTTAAAAGAGAAATACAGTACTTACAAATATAGAAGAATGCCATGGATAACATAAAAAAGGTAAAAAAACACTCTTACTGACAACTAATATTCTTATCGCTTTAACTCCCCGTGTAAAACATGCAGAGGCAACGTATTCCCTCCACCTTACTGTATCCCTTGCAACCAGCCTTATTTCCTACTTAGTGATGTTGGCCATCTAAGAGCTCCATCGAGTACTATCGGTAGATAGTTTTTAATGATCTACCAGAGCGGCGGAAGCAAACAAGTTTGAAAAATAGACAACTGAGGCAAGGGAATTCTGTTAAAGTCTTTTGAGACTCCTTTCCTTGACCATCTGTGCAATGAGGGGCTGCTGCGTTTCTTACCTCATCACTTTCATTATCGAAGAAAGGTAGCATTTTTAAGTTGCTGTTTGAATTTCCCTAATGAGGATATGATTTTATTGTAAGTTGTTAGTAAAAAAACAAATTTTATGAAGATAAAAACGAAAACATACCTAAAGGAAAATAATCGACTAACTGTTTCAAAATAAATTTCAATGGTGTACAAAATATAGATAAATGTGTTCAAATGTATTCTCTAAATACACAAACCTTATATATCTTTCTACGTGGTTAGAAGAAATTGCAATATGGGGATAAAATAAGTCCGCCAAGTATAATTTTATGTGACTTAAATGTAATATTCATTAACAATTATAAATAAATAAATAATAGGTTTATTGATAGCAATATAGTATGTACAGACTATATTTGAATAACACTTCTAAAACACATAAATTGCAGATAATACATTAAATACAAAAGCTATTACGCAAGAAACTAAAGTTCCCATTGCAAGGCAACACTGAAATATAAAAATATATTTTAAACTAAATAACACTTACTCGAATTAAGACGACTAGTTTCAAGAGATAATTGTCTCTTCTTCAAGGCACAACATAAACTTATCTAACAAATACGTAACTTTCTTAGTATATTATATAATACCATACAATATGAATCGATAACGATAGAAAATACTCCAGTGAGAGAAAAGGAAACGAAAGAGATTATTTATGATGCTATAAATAGATCAAACGGTGGGAGAATAAGATAGGGAGAACATAGTCAATAATGAACTCTTATCAACATCTAATTGACATTCAATAACTATATTACTGATAAAATTTTAAGTCAAAAAAATATGGTGCCATAAAGTGATTATGGATTAAAAATAAACCAAGCTCACTTGACATAAAGAAACTGGTGCGATTTTTTTTTATTGAGAGTTCATAACACTTGTAATCTTTAGTCCTATTATATTTTAAACTTTTGGCAGACGCCATCCCTGGAAATTTCTTAGTAAATATAGAATGAAGTAGTCCATAAATGTGTGCTTCAAGTGGATTTTAAACGCTCGCTTTGAAGTTGTTCCATTCAAATTCAAATTATAAAGTCGTAAACATATTTCTTAGTATTTTTTTTCATTTTTCGGAGGAAAGCTCGCATAGTCGTATATAAAATTTAAAAAAAATTTTCATGAAAGAGACTGAGAGGTAGAAATTATTTAAGAAAGAACCTTTAGCGCTGTTATGTAATTAAATTACTCGGGGAGTGAAACAAAAATTAATTTTATACAGCTACTAAGTGTCGGTCGAACAAAAAAAATCAAATGAATCAAGGTCAGAAAGTAAAATACGGAACATACTTAATCCAATGACATCAAATTATTAGGAAAAAAATAGTAATAATGTTTAAAAATAGCGTAATGACAACAGTGACAATATTATTCATGCCTCTCTGTGAAGTGACTCAATTATACCTATAAAGTTTATTAAATATTAAAATTTTGAATTTATCCATCAATATGTGGAAGATATCGATATCAGATAATTCAATATATAAGGTCATTCCGTGTACCAGTGGTGATGCTCTTAAGATGTAAGTTAGTGAATACGGCACCGAAAACAGTCTTAATTCATGATGGCGTTAATTGTCGGGTACGTAAAACCAAAGTCTGTGAATAAATAAAGGTTTGGCTATTTTTCCAGTTAGCAATTTGTATATGTGTAAACATGTGCGTAATATCATTTTAATATAAGGTGTAATATTCAAGCATACCCATTAAAAAAATATGTGATATAGACAATTTAAAATCAATATACTTTGTAATAAAGGTGTCGCAGAAATCTTTTTTGAACTTGCTCAACTATAAGGGAATTGTGGATTCCTCTTGGGTTCCAAATTATTGTGCTGCACTCTTATCTACCGTGAACCAGTGAATTGTAAAGATATTCATAACAGCGCCACCATCAAACGCCCTAGAGATTCATATCACAAATCCCAGAAGTTTACTGGCAGTTTACTGGCAGATAAACACATATTCTCGATATGATAACCTAATTTATATTTACTGTTGAACATGATGTCAAGGTATTTGATAGTGTCGACACGCACGATGTGCTAATCATCAATTAAGTACTGCTGGGTCCCAGCTCTTGACAAATTCATAAGCTTACATTCAAGACCAGCTTATTGGTCTCACTCCAATTTCAGACACCATTCAGTCGATCTGGAGTTCCATATAGTCTTGAAGAGAATCAATTTGTTTAAATAGTTTTAAATTATCGGAAAACAGTAAGTTCTTGGAATGCCTGATAACTCGACCGATATAATAGTTGAAAATTAAAAACAATGTCGAACTGAGATCGGAACATTGCGGAGCACCGGATTGTATAACAAAATATTCAGATTAGAATATATAATAAGAAACAAACTGGTATCCTTTAGACAAATAGTATGTGAAAAGTTGTAAAAAACAGCACTGAATATCCTAGAAATAAAAACAGTAAATTCCATTAAGATGGACTCAGTTGATTTGCCACGTCGGTCGTGTTGCTCATCAACAACGTGGCAATCTATGTGTGATCTTAACACACGATCGACTGGCTAACGAAAAGAGTATGGCAACGAGCCTGAAGTTTGTAACATTTTCCATAGAACCACTTTTAAGTATGGGTACTCGAGCTATTTTCCATTCACTCGGGAAAATATCAAAACTTGAAAGATTAAGCTGAAAATGTGTGCAAGAAATGCTGATAAACACAAATTGCATGATTTTATGAAGAATGTGGGTGTGCCATCGGGTCCAACCATCTCAATGTTCTTTACATTGTTAAAGAGAGTTTTGACAACATTTTCATTTGCTGATTCAGAAGAGTTGTTGTGGTAAGTGTTTCCACAAACAAAACTATTTTAGTCCTCTCTATAGACATTCAAGAAAATGTGAGCAAAAGTAGTCGAGATATCCGAGTTTTGATACTGAATTTTATCCCACTGAATCATTTTGGAGATTTTGGATCCCTCACTAACATATATAATATTTGATTCGAGCACATGTATTTAGTCACCATATGCTAACCCAACAACATATTTCAATTGAGCTCTGAAAGATTTAAATTATTCATAATATGATTTGTTGCCAGTAACTTACCATTATCAGTTATAAGAAATCTTAAGTTAATTGTCTTTGACAATATCGTGAACAAACCATTAAGGGTGTCGCTATTTTTGCAAGGAAAAAGGTTTCACAGGAATGTATTTGTCAAATAAAGAATAAATTTGAACAATAAAATATACCATTTCATTTACATCGGAAATATTGTAGAATGTTTTCTAATTAACATTAAGTATATTTGCATATAAGGAGTGAAAATCGTTTCTATTAAAAATACCACTTCTATCTTTCCAGTGTGATGAAATTTTTCGACAACTTTCTCTCCTCACAATTGTTACAAAAAGTAGTAACGAACTCCAGAGCAGGATGGCGAACGTCCACCAAAGGAAATTTGCAATGATATACAGATGTACCCGAGGAATGGACTATGACCATCAGGAATATGAACTAGGACCATCATCATATTAATCAGTAGAGCATGGCTCCGATATGTCTTGTTTTCATCACTATTATTTAGTCCTACAATGTAGAATAGATCTTAGATCCCTGCAGGATGCTCTATGCCACTTATCTCGCTGTGTCATGCATACGGTATAAAAGCCCAAACCTTTTCTTGTTTATTATACTTACTTAAAATAGTTATCGCACGTTACAATTTTAGGTTTTATAAATAATAATTAAGGAAAACTTTTATTTTTTAGAGTTTTTACGTAACATAAAAAATGAAGTATGAATAATACATGTTTTTTGAAGAGCTCAAAGATAATTCGCTGAATTAGCCAAATAATCATCCAAATTTCTTTCCATTATTCTTTCAAACTTCTCCGTCGGACCGGACGCATAATGGTGTGGTTAATTTAATAATAAACTACTTTATTTAAAGAACTCAAAGATAATTCACTGAATAAACAAATTATTCTACAAATTGTTTTTTTATTCATCTTTCAAACTTCTCCATCGGACCGGGAGCACAATGGTGTAGCTAGTTAAATACTAAACGGCTTTATTTAAAGAACACAAATATAATTCGCTGAATAACCAAATTGATCGACCAAATATGTTTTTATTATATATTTAAACTTAATATTAAACGACTTCATTTTATAGTCAATGTTTTATATTAAAAAGAAATAGGTAAAAAAGTGATGATCTCGAAACATAAAAGTGATTTTAAAAAAATGTATGATTATAAAGGAATGTAAGAAATATAATTCTTTCGTATTATATTAAAAAAACTGAATGATAGTGACAATGATTATTCAAATAATTTATTTTAAATGTTATAAATTTGAGATGTAACTTTTGGTACCAAAGAAATCAAGGAATGAACAGTTCTTAAACATTGAATGTTTTAAATTTCTCACTTTTGTGTTTCACACAAATATAACATTTTCTGCAATGCCTGTATCCGAGTCATCTAAAAAAATAAATTGTCACTTGTGTTCTGCACTAGTTTAAAATATTTTTCGGATTTGTTGCCGTGTTGAGTTGACTTAAATGATGGCCGACATTTCGAAGGTGTTACAGCCTTCATCCTCAGGGTGACTTCAAAACCTTCGGTACTGTCTTTTGAGATGCGTATCTGTATACTTCAATATATTTATTCAACTGTAATAAAGACTTAAGAAAGAGTTTGTAAAATCAAAAGTCATGATTATTGAAAAGGGTGAAAGGAAAAGTAAGTACGATATTTGGTTGAACAATAAAATATTAAAACGAGTCGAAGAAGTCTGATATTTGGGTAATATGTCCTCAAAGAAGTCTGATATTTGGGAAGTATGTCCTCAAAGAAGTCTGATATTTGTGAAGTATGTCCTCAAAGAAGTCTAATATTTGGGAAGTATGTCCTCAAAGAAGTCTGATATTTGGGTAGTATGTCCTCAAAGAAGTCTGATATTTGGGTAGTATGTCCTCAAAGAAGTCTGATATTTGGGAAGTATGTCCTCAAAGAAGTCTGATATTTGGTAAGTATGTCCTCAAAGGTGGAATGATATATTTAAGGTGAGTTAAACCAATATATAATATATTCAAATTAAACAAAGCCGGGATCTGCTTAAGTGATGATTCACCACATTAATTAGTACCAAATTGATCTATGAGAGTAAAACGTGTGTGTGGAAAGTGAATGAAAGGAGAAGAGTAAATTCTGGAGAAACTCGTGCGCATAGAAGAATGTTTGGAGTGTGGATATATGACGGAATTAAACATGTAATCGTCAAGGATAAAAGTGAGCTAAACACTTATGTATTAAGTGTGATGAAAAATAACAAGATGAGGTGGTTTGAAAACTTAAAACAGATGGGTGACAAAAGTTTGACTAAACAAATATATAATGCAATCATAAGTGAGAGCCATGGTAGAGGACGACCGAGAAAATTATGATTGAACAAAGTTAATGAAATTCTGAAAGTAGGAAAGCTAAGAAGTAAGAGAAACAGAAGGAAATTTATGATAAAGTATATTAATGTGGAGGAGGAGAAGGAAGTATGTCGTGATATGAAAATTTAGCTATCCTCTCTGCCTTCTCCAATAGGAGAAATAGCATGATGGTGTGTATTTATAATATGTAATGAAGACCTATTTTTATATTACCTAATAATTATATAATATTATTCGAAATTGTTCTACGTAGGCACATAAAAATTCCATGAATTTTTACTAGGCTGGTAATAACCACACCCTTAGGTTAGCCAGCAGAGATAAAACCATTTCACGGGGTTAAATCCGGTATTATTGGATAATCCACGCTAATTTCGTTTAGATTACACTTTGCAAATGAGAGCTACGAGTAGTCGTACGAGTACATTTTCAGCGTTTCTGTCGTGTCGTGGCAAAATATAATAAAACCTATTTCATATCCATACAAACTGGGCAAAACGTTTTTTTTATGATTTATGAGTAGGTATTTTAAGTTATGACATGCTTTTTCGTTTAGGCTAAATATTTCTATTGTATATACTCGTACATAGGTATATTTTGTCAAATATCACATACACATATGAGTAAAAGGAAAAGACATATGTTATTAAAATTTTATCAAAAATTATTTTCTTTCTTTCCACGTATATATGTTAGCTATTATTGTAATGATACATATATTGTTTTAATAACGAAGATATTGTTACCTGTGAGATCATCTTTTTGGTCTCGTGCTTCTGTGAGTCACGGTGTACTTCTGTATTAACAAATGCATTCAGTATCTATTATATTAGTAATCCTTTCTCTTAAATAATAACGTCTCAACACGATTTCGACCTCTGTGGCTCACTTTGTACACTTGCCATTCACTTGCCATTCAGTCCAGAAGTTTCTTATTCAATACCTAATGTATACTTTGAAAAATGGCAGTCTATTTTTGTACTTAAGTCTTTTAAATCTTTCTAGTTGGTTGGAACCTTTATAGTTGGATACCTTTTTAAATAGTTGGAAGATATGCCCGACAGATTATTTTGTACTTTGTACAACCGAAGGTAACAGTCAAATTCCCGCTTTATTTCAATATCTCTTGTTTCCCGTTTTTCGAGATTCATACAGAACTTTAAAAAAAACATTGCTTTTAAGTTCGTTGATAAAAAAAACAAAGGAAAAAAATGTAACGAGAAACGGAACTCTAAAAGACCGTGTGGTGAAAAGATTCGCGATATGATTTAAATTACGAGTACGTACAAGAATATTTCCGGTGAGGATTATGTACAATTTAAAGTTTTCGAGTTATTTTCATGTTATTTATATCCAAGATTTTCTAGATAGCTTATCTTGCTTCTATTGTGAAACTTTATATACTATCTACTTGTCTTTGAACTTTGAAAATTTTGATTATTATCACTTTAATTGGTTTAGTTTTCTAACTTAGTTTTCTTGCAAGCATAAATTAAGCCCTTATACGGATTCATTTCAGAAAAGTGAAATGTTATAAAAAATTATATACCATACACATACTGTAATGTGGACAACGCTATAATATAGCACATACTCGTACACACACGCACATACTTTTTTTTTTTTATTCTTTCACGTTTATGAGAAAGTTTGTCTAAATGACACACTATCAATTCATGTGAGTATTTTGGAGTTGAATCGAGGGACAACGTTAGTAAATAGGAATGTAAAGCTTACTAGATAGTTGACTGCAACAATGGAATCGGGCCCCGGTGGGGAATCTACACCTTGTAAGCTTCTATAAGGATTTCACTTGCAACGAAGATTTTGGTTTACCTTGATCGTCTTATGTGAGGCCATGGATGCAGTGTACACGCATTGCGTAGGTAGGGTTTCATTGTTTCCCGTCGTGCTTATTGTGAAGTGTCCAATATATTCATTCCCAGAAAGACTGCAGGAAATTTATCGGGCTACTTTTGAGGCTGAATCATAGACAACAAATCCGAAAATCTAACTGCGAGGAGGAATCCATAAAGAGAAGAAGAAGAAAGATTGTACCCATTTCTAGGTGACTTTATAAAAGCTGTATAAATATTAACAAATGAATATTAAAATACATCTATGCATAATTTAATCCTGATAAGAAGACTATAGTCCATTCCACCATTATGACTTTGTAAACAATGTTGCTGATCCCCGTCCAGTAATAATCTTTCTTAGCCTTTTTGCAATAAATCCTTCATCAAGCTTCAGTTTTTTAAACTCAATCAGTTTAAACTTCAATTTACTGAAATGTATATTTATTGATAACACAGCAACAAAATTTTCATTAACAAAATGTCTTTCTAACATATGTAATTAAGGTTATTTATGTAAATATATTATAAGGTAAAACTTGGTTTGTACACAGGGTTCGGGTTTTTCTAGGATAATCGGATTGATGCCATGCTTACTTGGATCTACAGCATAATATTTCAATTAGAATTAATTCCTTTAAAATGCCCATGTTAATATATTCAAATTCTTTTTTAAATGTATTTAAGTTTCTCTTTGTATAATATAAAAATTAAGGTCCTATACAATTTAAAGTCATTTTAACTCCAAATTTCTTCACAATCAACATTGAATATGTTCATCTAAATAGTTATTAAGAACTAAAATATTACAGTAGTTATATGGTAAATATTTTTGGGTATATTTACCCACGTAGCTAAGCTTTACCCACATGTGGACAAAGCCGTATTAGGAAACAGTGTCACTGACTAAATGAATAAAATATAGATTTTTTAAAGCGCTTACTTATAATTTTCCTAATGACCTTTTGAAATTAATTAGGCGTTTTTTTAAAGTGCCTCAAATCACTGTACTTTAAAAAAATAAGTATACCATATTTAATATACAGAAAATTCTAATTCTCTTAATTAAGGGGCATTTGTTATTTAAGCCGTTTAATGTAAGTCACACGAGATAATACTAAATAGTCAGCTTTTGTGTTTGTCAATTATCCTTTTTATGCGAGTTGGTGAATGCGGAATAAAGCTGCGATGATACGAGTACCAGTGAAATCAATCAATTTGTCTATGGGCTGAGTGTGGCGCAGCGATGGTTATCCAGAGCTGAGGTAATAAACAAGTGCATTTTGTACAAAGCGTGAAGGGGCCAATTTTATTGGGGGGATTGTGAACTGATTTTTTATTAGTTCAAATACTGTAAAAAAATATTAAAAATCTTTTTTAAAAAAATATTATTTGAAAGTAAAATATAAAAGATCATTTGAATTTCAGAGACATTTGGTCTTTGAAAGTTAAATTTTATTTTCACTCGAAACATTACAAAATAAATAGATATAAACCAAATGACATTTTTTTTAAATATAGCCATTAAATAAGATATTGATGTACAAATATGAGTTCTCAATTATATTGCAGTGTTGAACGTATGCATCATCTTTATGATACATCTCTATTAGCTCTAATATTTACGAGACGTATACCATACAGCCACTTTTCTTATCGGGGTTGCGGGTTTAATATCTGATGGCGATCAAACAACATATATAGATGAACTTTAAATAGGATTTTGATTGGTTTGACGAAATTAGAAAATATAAATTATCTCGCCGCATTCATTTTTGCCTCCGTTGCATTCGGAACTCCATTCTATTTGTCCTGAGGAAGCGGCAATGCAGTCTTATCCCCGGTAAGTTTTGAGTTTATCAAATTTGAAACAGGTCTTTAGCCTGAGAAATGGTCCTCGTTTATAGTGTGCCTCTTGAGGTTAAAGCCATGACCAACTCCCTATACCAAGATTTAAGTGCTATGTAAATATTACTGGTGGTCCATCTGAGTACTTGAAGATTACTACTGAAGTCCGGCAGAGTGGTATTTTGTTAGTTGTCCTTATAGACTATATACTACGAAATCCACGAAGGGCCTCCCAATTCTGCGAAGGTGGTCAGTTAATAAAATTGTGCAGGAATTGGGTAACTTTAAATATTCAAATGGTAGTGCCTTATTAGGAGCCTCTGTGGATGATCTACAGCGTGTAGCATAGTCTATCAGAAAACTTTCTCCTTATTCGCCTGCATAAAAATATTGGGAAGACGGAGGTTATGTATACCAACTCATGCCCTGATAACGAAAATCCCCTGCATATAAATGTCTTCTATCTCTAAGCACATTTTAAGCATTTGCGTGCCATAATTACTGGAAATATGGGTCTTGGAAAAGAGTTGTCTTTTAGAATAGGTATTGCCAGTGGTGCCTTTAACAATATGAAGACCGTATAAGTCTCCAAGGTCTAAGAGAGAAAACTTTTTTGTTTTAGTGTCAGGGTGTTTGATTAAGTGACAAATGAAATTATTCGTCTTTGGTCGCAAGAACAACTTATAACCACAACTATAAAGATGAGGCGCTAGATGTAGTTAACTCATGTATTGAGGATGCCACTTGGTACCTGGTCAAAAGCTGTTTTATCGGCTGCAAAGAACTCAACGAATCGGACCTCCATTCTACACTATACAGCAGTGTAATGAAAAGGAGTTTCGCAGTCTGACATGGGAGACCGTGTTGTACCGGGCTATAGAACGACCTTAGTGTAGACGTTTATAGCACCCTTGTGTTCCATATAGAGGTATGATTAATTTTTTATACCACGAAAATAATGCAATAAAAATAGAACTAGGCTTACGGTTCTTGTGGAAAAACTATATAAATCTGTTTTTACATAAACGAAAAGGAAACAAATATTTTTGAAACTGATATTTTTTATCCTGAACATATACCTCACAGCTCTTGACTCTTGCCCTGGACTTTTATATAGCTGTGAGTAGCGAGCGCTTCACTTTATTATTTGTAGTTGAGTGTTTACTCTGTCCGGTGCTAATCAGGTTAATTTGTTGCCAGGTAATGGAAAAACTTCACGTGAGACATAAATCAATTAAAGATCACCGCAGTGGCTGACACACGAATGTTCTATTCATCCTATTATTTTATGATAAAATTCACTTAGCCAGTTCAAGTTAATTTGTTTTTGTTAATTTGTCGGTCTAAGTTAATTGAGAGATATCAAATAGGACATAATAATTGTTTCTTAATATTATTTGTATAAATAAGAAATATACAAGATCATTCACATGTTATTATAAACTAATATAATAATTTTAATAGCATTTCTCTGTCTTTCATTTTTGTAAATTCATTTATAAAATCATCATAATTAGTAAATTTTACAGTATGATATTCAATAGAAATTATGGAATGATTGGATAATTGTTCCACACTTTACAGCAAGTTCTAGTTCAGGGCCAGATTCGTCTTAGGCTTGTGCCTTTGCACATGTTACACTGCCTGGTTGATGCATTAAATACAGTACTGGTTGATGTTAATGTTGAATCCATATAATGGTTAACGATCAATACGATGAACTATCTCTGAATTCGCTATTTTGAAAACTAACATTAATTTATTGTAGTGATGTGATATTTTGTTCTATAAAGTAACATTTGATGAAGGTTATCAATGTCCATTGGTAACGGATACTTTACCATGATTCAGGTTATTTTATTGACCAGTGGTGGATAAATTCACATGGGGTGTCTTTATTACATTAATATTCACGGAAACTGGCCTTTTTTCAATTATTATAATTTATACTACTTGTTTGGTTTATGTTTATTTTACTAGATATAATATTAAAAATGGTAAATATCACTGTATTGTAGCATGTTTCATCAAAAATATACTTCTTAGTTGCGGCTCAATGTTGATTGAACCACAAATAAATTAACGCGAAAGAAATCTAATTGACTCGTTTGAAGAAGATTTAACATATTATGACTATATTAGTCAGTTTTGTACAGATAAGGAAAAAGCGAAAAGATTTAAAGTGGGAGAGTATGCATGACAAAGTTTATGAGTGTAGCAAAAATGTTTTTTTTTCAGGATAGAAATAAATGGAGACATGTTCTCTCTACCTACCCTAAAAGAGACGAAAACTGATAATGATGACAAGGCAATATGAACGAATATATGCAAAAAAGACCCACCCCATGCAAAGGGCGATATGTTTCCTCAATTATCTAAGAATAAGTTAAATAAGGATTGCGTATAAACTTGTATATACTCGTATTTTGTATTTTACTCGATATGCTCAAGAAATAAACGTTTGATTGAGTCGTACTATTATTATTCTACTTCATCAATATGAGATTGTTGGTTTGTTTGAAACATAACTTAATATTTCTAATCAAGATCAGACGATCATTCGTTCCGTGATGAAGTTCAGCAATAACGTCACCGAAGAACATTATCAAACATTCATTGATACTATGTTATGATACTGGTTTGATCTAGATAACCAGTACAGTATGTACTGTTATATCTATCCATATATGTCATATCTATCCACATACATTGCAACTTTACACAGATAGATGAATGTTCGATTTCCGGAATTTTTCGATTAAAGGTATATTCGCAGCTCGTAGTCCTGGTTCATTTAACATATTATCATTTATGTAACCATACCAAGATTTCAGAGGATAATTAATAAAAGCGACTCTTGGAATACAAAACTTGAAAATTTATCTTTAGCTAATATGTTTACTAAACCAAAATAGGAGTGGATTACTAAATTATTCGGTATATTTGCACGAGGACATTCTGCAAATTTTCACATGTCTGAATACATTATTATTATAGTAATTGCATAAACGCCTGCAGTGATATAACTCAGCGTTTTCTTACTCATATGCAAATCCGAGTGAATAACTACGAAAATGTCATCCATACAAAATTACTAGACTCATGATACACATTTCCATTTATCAAGAATATTGTTAACTTTTTTATTTGTAATAATTCTACTATTTTTAAATTATTTCAATGAAGTGTTTAACTTTTACTAATATATATTACAAGATGCTAGGACAAAGCTTTCAACGAAAAAAAATATATAAATTTAAAATTGCGAATGCCTACTTCTGATAGTTATAAAACTCATTTGGATCTTTAGCCTTCCGAACGATTTTTCTCCGAGCTAATCGGTCAATTGCAGTATTTCCCCAGTTTCCCTATAACCCAATATTTCGTTTAATAATGCGCTTGTGTGAGTAATAACGTTCTTAATAGAATTAAAACATTTTTGATTCACACTGGGGTAAATAATTGTCAGGTGCATTGAAAAGTTATTCAAATATATTAAACAATAGCACTACAAATATATTAAACAATAGCACTACAAATATATTAAACAATAGCACTACAAATATATTAAACAATAGCACGACAAATGAAAAACAAAATAATATGTATCGGTCATCTTTATTTCTTCGACACGTTTTTAACTTTATTCTCCTAGGCTTGTATTACTGAGAAACAAAAATGTTTAACAAACATATGGAGGAGAAACAAAGTGATATTAAGCTTATTAATTAAAATTTAGATGTATAACATTTAAGTCAAATGCCCTAATTTGTTTTATGAAACACTGTTTATTTCACTTTATGAAACGGTATAACCCTACCGGTTTCAAGGTTTTCACTTCATCATCAGGGGAGCACAAACAAGACAAAACCGTCTTTGAACCTTCACAATGCAAAGAAATAAAATATTATGTTAAATAAATAAAATATTAAGTCAAACGTCATGTTAAAAATCGTGAATAAACAAGTCTGTATACTGATGGGTGGTGTGTAAATATTATGAAAGCATTCAAGGATTTAACATACAGTTTCTTAACTTTGCATAAATATGTGGCTTCTAGATGTACATAATTGAATAAAACGCAATATTATTCAACCTTATTTTTGCAGAGAGATGACGCATCGACGAATATACTCGTATTATCATAACATCACAATTTTAGGATGATCGCACTATCGTCTGATTGGTAATAATTTAAAATGTCGTAATTGCGCTTGAATTCATTCATATATAGCAAAACTTATTTATAATAAATATAAAATTAAAACAAAAAAAAGACATATTGAAACTAAAAAGTCATGACTCATGACACATGTATATACAATAATTATTATTAAAATCATTTATTTCAGCAAGTGTGCAATGCAACACAAGGTGTATAAAA